>VZTJ01000744.1:903794-918682 GCA_013397795.1 Orthonyx spaldingii
TCTGTTAATAAACTTTCTTTATATTCTTTAAAGTTTAAACCTGCTTTACCTACTCCTAATCCTTATCTCACAGCAAAATTAAATAAAATCTAATAAGTGTACTGGCGTTTAACCAAAAAACTCAAGTAAACAAACTCAAACCACTACAATTGTTTACTTACATTTCAGTCTCTCTGATGACTGAGTAAATATGTAACCTGGAAAAAAAATGTATATTATGTAAAGTAGCTGGCACACAGGAGAAGTTCCAAACCAAATACTTCCATTTATTTATATATTTTTAATATTTCTATATATCCATATACATACGTATACATATACATATGTATATATAAAATTATTTTTCTAATAATTAGGTAGGACTACAGCCATTGTAATTGATATTTATTCACATAATAAGTATGGATACTGTCAACTCTATTAATTGTGTTAAGAGAAATCTATACCAGAAGACCTAAAGGTGTGAATCCTCATATTTGCCTTACTACTTTCAATTACTAGTAAAATATGCTGACATGGTAGGTGTAAGAAATTTAGTGGATACAGGATTTTATTAAACTGATCCTTTGAAGATACAGTGGCAAAGAACTTTTCCCACTAATTTATGCAGTTTTTTACTAATATCCTAAAGAAACTTTTGGGTATAAATGAACTAAAGGGGGGAGATCCATCAGCAAGACAGAAACAGAGAAGTATGAGAAGATTACTCAAACATTTAGTAAAAAGAAAACAGAATGCAAAGTGCATTTTCCAGTGAACAGAAAAGAAAAAAATATAATGAAAACCAAACATAATGTTCTATGCTTCCAGAGAAAATTGTGAAGGCACCTTGGGACAGACTGGCCTTTAATCCGTATTGCTTCCTTCTTGTATAGTCAGCTTCACTAATTCAAACTAGTTAAGAAAAGCTGCAGTTTTAATTTGTAGGGATTTTCATATATTTCTGCTTTTCAAGTAAATGAGTTACTATGTAAAATAACACAGGAGGGAATCATCAGTGCCTACTTAAGTGCAAGGATGTTTATTAAACATCAATTCTGTCTCTTCTAGAAGACATGCTTATAAAACTCTGTCCTTTGTGGATACTCCCAAAGAACAGCTCTAAGCCATAATAAATATTTTCCAAATTTTACATGAATTATAGTATCATAGAATGTTTTGGGTTGGAAGCATCCTCTAATTCCAACACTCTGCCATGAGCAGGGACTCCTTTCGCTAGACCAGGTTGCTCAGATTTCTATCCCAGCTGTACCTAAGAACTGTTTCCTCCTGTATTCACCATTCCCTTTACCTGTGCACAGTTAGCTGAGTGAAAGCAACGATTTGTGTCTCGGTGGTCCATTGCTAGCTTTTAATACACCAAGAGAAGAGTCAAGTTAACTGGCCAAACAGCTGTCCTTTTTGAACGAGGCAATAAAATAACCAGATGTTATCATAAAACTGAAAGATTCCTCTAAGTGTTTTTGTTAATTCTGTTTTTTTAATCAAATCCCTGTTTCATTCCATGACACAGAAGCAAATTTTTTTTTTAACTCATCATAGCCTTTTCACCTGGCTCACTATCATGAACAATGAAACGAGCACAAGAAAAATTGAGGCTAGGAGACACAAGTTACATTATTTTTTAATCGACACTTTTTACAGCCATAGTAGTCTGACATCGTAATGTTTTAGATTTTACTACCTTCAATTCATGTTTTTCTATTTTTATAAAAAATGTCTGAGGCCTGCCAGTAGATAAATTTTAATGTTAATGAAGTAAATTCTGCTAAAACACCCATATAGAGTTTGGGCTTCAGTGTATTGTGACCAAAAAAACCCCAAACAGCTATTCAATTAATATGAATAAGTTAAGCAAGCAAACAAAAAAAAGAACATAAAAATTTAGTTAGTTTTGCAGAGCTGAGTAACCATATGTTACCTTGTACATAATAGGACACTCTTACGATTTTACTGGCACTACAAAATGACACAAAACTCATTTCTGCCATAGCTAATTATTGTTTACTGTGACCAGTTAGCAGCTCTTTTTACCCACACAAAGCTGAATTTAGTCATCCTGTCTGAACTCAGAAATTCTACATGCAAAAGAAAGGTTTTTTTCTTTCTTCATAGTAGCTGTCATTGATTTTGGCTGCTTTCTGACCTGATTGAAGGACTGTAAGCCTGAATCTTTGCACTAGAGAATCCAGGCCGTGGAATATTATTTATGACTGATACATATTTAAAGATATATATATTTCCTTAAATGTTGACACCAGGTGTTCAGACACTTTTTTAAACTCATGTGTCATCTTTTGCCTGTATGTCAGAATCAGTGATCATTTTTTGATTAAAGCAAACTTAGTGGGACTTGGCTTTTTTGCATATGAAAAATGAATTTTCAACCTTTTATTGTTTCTATGTAGAGAAGAAATACTGCAGACATTTTCAAGATTTTAATGAAAAGTTCCATTATACATCTAGCTGCCATACATAGGTATAACATAAATAAAATTATTCAGCAAACATCTTAAAAGCATAGCAAATGGATCATATTAACTGCATTAGAAGCTGCTTCTTAGCAGATTTAAATTTACTTCAGTGACTTCAGTGTGCATTGTGGACCTGTAATGTAACTGAAGAAATATAAGAAAAGCAATAACAGCAGGAGCTTGATGAGGATAGGGCACACTGTAAATGCCAAAAGGTCCATCTATAGAGCAGAGAGTGGTCCATAGAGATCAGAAGGTCTGGCATCTTAAAAAGCACTCAATTTTATAAAGCAAATAAATAATAAAAATACTCAAGGCGTAAAATTTGTTTTTATTTTTAAATGGTGACTAATTTCCTCTTTGCAACTTTCTTTCCCTATGTCACTTCTGAATGATCCACTTCCCTTCCTCAATGAAGATAGGTTTATATTATTTAGCATGGGATGTCTAGCCTGCTATGGAGTCATGTATCTTTGTTAGTACCTGCCTTCTGAAAGGTTTTAACATGTATGTTACCTAATTCCTTGTGTCATTTTCTCCTGTAGTTAAGTGGAGAAATGCCTTAGATACTGATTGAGAGTAATAGGGAAACCTTTCTCGGCACACAAACTCCACAGGTCAGGAGTGAATTCCCAGTTCCAAAAAAATAAAGCAATTTTTTTCCAAATCTTTATTTATGTGTTATATAGTTAATCCAGAGAACACTTTCCATTCCTCCTCTTCTGCATGCAACTTTTTCATCAGGTAATCATGTCTACTTATATTCATTGAGGACAGACACTACAGTTACCTGAACCTTTTATAAACATTTCGAAAACATGTTCTCTGCAAAACTACCCTAAAGATGAACAATTTACAGAAACACCAGGGGAAAAGGGAAACAAAGATAGGCCTCATATATGGAAGGAAACTGAAAATGCCAAGTTTCTGAGCAACTCATCCCTATTCTAACAGACTTTAAAATGTTTCTACTCCCTGTCAAATTGAAACAGAGACTTTCAATTCTGATACAGAGCAGGGGAAAAAAGAATAATTTGATTGACAGAGCACATGATTGGGACTGGGGAACCTGGTGGATGAGGACAGAAGAAATTAAGCCACTCTACTATGATGTGAGAGATTAAAGAAAACAAAAAGGAAAAGGCCTATATTTAGCTACATACTTTTTCAATAAAATTTTCACACATTATATTGAATGAACATAGAAAGGAAAAATGCCCAGGAATGGTATAAAGAATTATACCATTATTACAATGGGAAAAGTGAAACATGGACTACCCCACCCCCCTAAAAGTCTATTTTAATTTCAAAAATATATATTAAAAGAAATGCAAATCTAATACAAGTTTTTTTGTGTTTTAAATCAGTTTGTTAATTTTCTAATAGTACAGTATGTTGCATGGTGAGGCTAGGCTTTTAATAGCATGCAAGACTGAACTAAATTTAAAACACAAATGAGGGCATACAGAGTTAAATGGAAAATGTAATGCAAATTCACATGATACAAACTAGATGAAATCTTTTCTGATGAGTAATTTTTTTAGTCAAGGAAAATACAAATCTAATCTGTAAAAAAAAAGCACTGCAATTTAAAAAAGAAGAAGGAAAAAAAAAAAAGAAAGGTGTGGTACCACTTGGAAACTTTAATTTAGCTGGAGAAAATGAACATCATTATCAGAATTGTAAGGGTAAGAAACTACCAAAGAAGAGAGTGTATGCTGGAAGTCAGACTGGGAATCTAAAAGGAGGATACTCTTGAAGTGTCTCAAATATTGGTCTTAAAAAACTTGCAACTTAACTTATGAAATAACAGCTATGCTGCAGAAAAGATGGTGATAATAACAGCTAGTGATGCACAGAGTTGGAGACCTCTTCAGGAAAATTAGGATATCAGGACATACATTCAGAAATAAGATGAACAAGACTAATATAAATATCTACAATAAGATGGGAATTTATAACACCTGAATGCACTCCTGTGTTCATGAAATGTCTATAAGCTCAAAGCAATAGGGCTGTAATGACTATAAGAGGCATATTCAACAGAGAAATAAAAACATTGATGTTATTATATAAAGCATTGTAAGACTTCATCTGAGAAAATGTGTGCAGTGCTTAGCCAAAAAATGAAAGGTGAGAGATTGAAACGAAGGAGGGTGCAAACAAGCTTTTAAAAAGTACATGTGTGACCTAAACAAAGGCAAAATTATGTTTCAGCTATTAGATGAAGTGATAGAGAAATAAATAGGAAAAAACTTTCTATTAATATATTAAGAATATTCATAATTTCCTTTTATCACTTTTCTTCTGCCCATCCAAGTACCCTAACAAATGAAATGCAGAATATTGACCTCTTACACTCAAGTAGAATGAGTGCAACTATTTCAATAATGTGGAACACATTGTATAAGAATCTATGAGAAAAATATCTTCTTTTCATGGTCAAGCAATCTTCCAGTGAGCCTAAACCTTAAATTCAAGCCCTGTATTTGCCTGTACTATGATCATAGGTGTCTTATATTTTAGGTGACACCTATTTTGGAGCTTGTCTAGCTTGCTCCACTTCATTCAAGATAAAAACCTGAACCAAGAGACCTTTCATAGGTCAGAACTGTCTGTGCCCCTCAAAAAAAGATTATTTTCAGTGAGTCAAGAGTTTTAGACCAAAGCCATCAAAGTTTCAGTCTTTAAAAGAGCATTTAAAATGCATTTGATGGAGTGGACCAAGAGCTTTCAACAGGAATACAAAGGGATGTGGTTGTAGAGTATTTCATTACTTGGGAAGCACTAGGTTTGGAAGGCAATCAATTTCTCTGAACATGTGGACTGTGAAAAGCTGCAGAACTGAGAAATGACAGTTTTTCTTTTGTATTTGTATTGCTCATATCAGCCCAGGGTTGTTGTCATAGGATGTCTTCCTACAAATGATTAATAAAAAAATAAATAAATATATCAGCAATATAATCTTTCTCGTGATCCTAAATTCAGTGGAAAAATGCTATTGTCTAAGGAATTGCTACATTTTGTTTATAAGCTGTGAGATAATCACTATGATATTCATGATAATATCCAGTGTAAGACCTACCTTTGGCTTAGTATCAGTAATGGTTTGGAAATGGAACAATTACTGAAAGACAGCACACAGCACAAGAGCAGTGGCAGAGATGAAGCTGCAATCTGCACCCTAGTGATGAGGTCAGGCTATCATCTTCTCTGGAGCACATAAAATTAAAATGGTTGTCTGTCAGTCATATTTTTTTCCCCTGTGCTAGGTCACCTGCCTTTCTTTATGTGCCCTCTCCCCAGCCACAGATGCCTTTAACACAAGGTCCAAATCCATTGAGGAAGGAAACTAGGTAAAATAGCTTAGACTGGCCATCTAAATTTTTAAGCAATTAAAATTAGGTAATTTTTTTTAATTGTCCTGAATATTTTTGAAATTCAAGAAGTATTGAAGTCCCATTCTTAGACAAAATGTTAAGTACTCCTAGAATTTAAATAATAATAGTAGGAAAAATGCACTGTAAAAATAATAAATAACCTAAGCCTTTATTTTTTTCTTCTCCAAAATTATTACAGTAGTATTTATTGCAATTTCTATTTTTCATCATAAACAGCAAATTACTAACCATTATTCAAGGCTTAATTATAAATTCCCTAATTTATATATGCCCCTCCTTACTTTGCAAAACTCAGATAATAAATCTATTAAATTCTATCAATCTATAAAGTCTAATTTCGTAATTGTCAAATGAACTTATTATTTTTAATATCTATTCAGTAGAGTTTTAGTCTACTAGGAGGTAGAAACACAGATTCAGCTGTACTGTGAGCTTGGGCTATGTAGGAATGATCTTCTATGCCTAAAACTACGTGTGAGATTTTGGGAGACATCATAACACTGAAATCAAAACTTGATTAATGTGTTTCGTTTTCAAGAACCTGAAGTCAAAACAAAGACGTGAATAACATGTACACTACCTGATGATAAGTTTGGTCAGAAGTAAAGACAGCTGGACTCTTTTGCTTGGTCTTGATGTCTCAGAATTATTTTTTTTTTTATTTACTCAAATTTCTATTCAGTGTCAATCATTACTTCAAATACTCAAATGCGTGTAGTGTAGGAACTGACTGCCTGTAGGACACCTTTAGCAGAAACATCCTCTTAAACACTGAGTTAGCTAGAGTCAGTTTAAAGTAACATGTCATGTTTTAGTTTGTTTTGGGTTTCTTTTTTTTTGCTGTATCTTTTATTTTCTTTTCCTAAAAAAATTGTAAGCCTTCTAAATTCAAAGTACACTGGAAAATTATTATTAGCAGCCATGGTTAAAATAATAATAACATAAAAAGCTAGCTTATAAAATCTGTTTTCTATAACCCCATGCTGATTGGCATTAAAAAAGAATTAAAGAGGGCTGATGCAATCATTCCAGTCCTAGATTATCACTTTCATATTTTTGTGTAGTATATATATTTCAAGCCTAAAATACGTGGTCATTCTGTTTTAAAATACAGATAAAACCCTAGCTTTTTTCCAGTTCTCTGGAACTTCTGTCATGTCCAAGACTTATTGAAAATCAACATTATTGGTGCATAAAAGCACTTGCTCAGATCTTTTAATACCTTTAGATTAAAGTTATTAATCCTACTTCTTTGAAATATCTAACTTTACAAGCTGCTATTAAATATTTTCCTGAGTTACTGTTGAAATTTAAAATATTTTGTGTTATTACACTACAAGAAATACTTATTAAATAGCTCTTTTTGAAATATTGTTAAAAAAACCTGACATTTTCAGTTCAAAAGAAATATAGATTTTTTTTCTCCTAGTATATTGATACTTAAATTTCTTCTAATTCAATGTTTCCCAGGTTCTGCCTTTTTTCCTTTGGTGCTTCTCAACAGTTTCCTACATGTTTTAGAGGTTTCATCACTTCTGACTTTACCTCCTGTCTTCATTTGTTTTTTAATTAAAATGCTTTTTGTTTATATATATTTTTAGCTGATTTCACTTAGCTGTGTTGGTTTCAAGGGTTTTCTCCTGCTAAACTTTTAAATTTTGTTCTTCTCACTTTCTTGCTTTCTATTTTCACTTTCCATTAATCCTGCAAGCAAACATTTTCTATCTTCCCAATTTTGGTAAATAGCAGTGAAGACAGCAACCATGAGGCAATAAAAAACAAACACCTATTCCTTACCAAAGTGTAATCTAGTGTTAACAATAGTGCAGAATTCCAGAGAATAAGACTTGTAGTTATCTGGAGCAGTTAAAGAACCCAGCCTCTTTCACACCCTGTGCCTTTGACATTTTTGCTGTAATTAACTCCCTCTGCCAGAGTGGTTAACTAAAAATTCTCCATAAATTTTACTTCAATGGAATATCTTCTGAGAGCCAAAAGAGACAGGTAAAAATAATTATCTAAGCCTGTGTCCTACAGAAAGCTGTTGCCCCTTATTTCCTTTTCCTTTACTTTGGATCTGATGATGGCGGTGACATCATTCATGGCGGTGAGAATCTACAGGCTGGAGTTTCCTGGGAACCCACAGCATTGCTGTTCATCTCTTACTGGTGATGTACTCAGTTCTTTCCTTTGGCAACTACTCTATCACATTTTTACATGATGGGTTACACTGCACCTGTAAAACACAGAGCAGGGAAGTTGTCGTGGCAGGAGGGCTCTGGAGATGTCCTTCCTCTGAAGGAACGAGTGACTGGACAGGAAAATGAAGGATTGGAGCTTACTGCCTACTAATTCCAGGGCTGAAAACAAAGAAACCTATACAATCTCTAAAGAAGAAACATAGAATAAAGGATAGTTATGTAGATGAATGTCATCTCCTTATCCTGCAGTCAGATTTCTTTTTACTTACTGATAACTTAAAATTTAAAAAAAAAAAAAAAAAAGTGTTTCTGGCTATGTCACAAGGTCCAAATTTCCAAATTTTAAAAATTATAAATATTTAAGCCACATAATTTTACATATTTTAATTTAACCTTTATTGATATGTGTTTATTAAGGATCTCACCCAGTACAGAAACAAACGCAAAACCACATAGAACACAGATACAAGAGGAAAATATGCCAAAAGGAAATTTTTCCTCTATATTTTTTTTCTCTACAGCTGAAAAAGCCTAACAGCTGTGCTTAGAATAAATGTCATGAATCCAGATTACTGTGAAGAAAAATAAAAGCCTAGTAGCACATATATCTCTTTGCTTTCTCTCCATGTGCATTCCAGAATGACAGAAATGTTTTTGTCCAAAATCCTGCCAGCTGTGAGGGATATTGGTGCTGCAGAAAGCCAACATAGCTCCACTGCTGGCTCTTCTAAGGTTTGTAACAACCCACCAACAATATTAGGATTGATCTGTAAATAGGTCAACAAAAGTAGATAGATAGTTAGCCAGTGGTGGGTCTCAATGAATCATCCTACCCTTCATTTTCTTCCTTTCAATGCATTTTAAAATAAAATTCAATGATGAATAATTGTCAGGTACTAGTATTTGCTCTTGAATATGACTTCTAACTTTCCAGAAGAATCTTGACATAGTTCAGTATTCCATATATTTTTCTGCTGCTGAGGATTATGAACAACACAGGATTATGAACAACACAAAAAATAATACGTCTTAAGGGAAACTTGAAATGCATGACTGATACTTGGTTTTGCTTTTGTCAAACAGGAACCTACCACTGCCACTTTTACTCATGTCAGTGGTACTGGTGGTAGCACTTATAGAAAAAGGTCATATTTAATGCATGTCAGGCAGGAAGATTCAAACGTTTTCAAAGTCTGGGCTTCTTATGTGGAAAGTATTTTTTAATGTTGTTCATGTACATTATACATGTGACATTTAATGTAGAGTGAAATTAATCTCAAGGTATAGAATCCATTTGTTTGATTTCCATTAGATTCTTTTTTCACCTTCATTTCTTAATAAAAGTCAGATTTTGCCTGTCATAATCTTTCAAAGCACTTACTTGTACATTGCCACACTTACCACAGCTGTCCCTTGTGTGTATCAAATGCAATGAGCTACTGCCTGCATTGTCTGTGTCTCAGATAAAATGTCATGCTGCTGCTGCTGTGCAGCCTGTCACCTGTGCTTAAGTACTTCCCTATCATGGAGCTCACCTCTGACTGCATCTTGGCAGCTGCCAAATCAGTCTTACAGGAACTATGACAAGAACAGTAATATGGAGCAAAATTTGTAAGGCATACCAAGGACAGAAACAAAAAAAAAGTTGTGTATGACTCAACTGCTAACATAGCACTGAAAAAAATTACCTTTAAATAAGTTGCAGTTAAATGATCATATCAAATAAAGGAGGAACCTGAAGTTCCAAGGAATATGAGCACAGACCCAAAATTTTCACCCTTGCTTAAGTCATACATTGCCTGTAGCCTAGTTCCTCCAAGCTTTGCCTTTATCAGGTCAGGTCTGACTTGTCATGTGACAGAAACAAGACATGAATTAGTAGCCTTGTGTTTAGGAATACTGTTCCTGAAAAAAAATGTGGGTTTTTCACCTGTAACATGCCAATGTTTTATTTTGTTTTGTTCTGATCTTATCTTCATAGATTTTAATTAATGAATCCTCTAAAAACTAGATGAAAAAAATTACAAACTTTCAAAAAACTCAAACCTTTCCCCTTGAAAATTCTGGATGGGAATTTACTGGCTTAACTCCTGCTGTTCTAAAAGTAAACATATTTAACTTAAACACCTGCTGATATTACTGGTCCTTTAATTTCATAAAGGAAATATTGAAACAGATGTATTTTGCCTTATATAGATACGTTACCAATACAGAAATTTAAATTTCTAGATCATCAGTCCTCATGTCATATTATATATATATATATAAAGGCAGGTGACTTCAAATTTTTGTATAGCAGCATCCAGTGCTCTTGTATTACACATCTAACTATTGGGTCTAAGGTGAGACTCATCAGATTAAATGATGCCTACAGTGTTTACATCTGAGTTTGTCACCCTAGATTGCCTTTATCAGTAGAGAGATATTGGCCATTTCAGTCTGTAATTAGTCCGGCCTGGTTTAGATAGCTGCCTTAAGATGTTATAAATTGTTTCCATTTCCATGCAACTACTCTTATGTGAGAAGAGGCAGAGTCTTGACGGTGACATGCCCTAGGTGACTATCCTCCATTCTTCCTTCACTTTCAGCTAAAAGTTAGACCTGCAAAAAGAAACTTAAGCAACTTAATTGGGCAGGAGAAGGGATTTCTCTTTTGAGACTCTCAAAGGGTCTGACTTCATTCCACATAGTTCCCACTGAATTCAGGAATAGGAATTACAAAGTTTAGATGTGGGGAAGATGTCATGGATAAGTAAACAGAAAAATATTACTTCTGGTTGCTCTCCAAATACAGATTGCTTAAAAAGCAACAGCTGACTGAAATATGATCCCACAGGGCTTGCAAATGTGCCTTTGTCCCAACCAGACCTGTGACGCTGTATTGTCATGATACAACTACAAAACGAACAGACAAAACCTGCTGCAGATGCATTTGAACAGTGATAGATTTTATGATGGAAAGGTCATCTCCACACACTTGGAGAAGCTCAGAGGCACAACAGTAAGCAGGAGGCTGAGTTTTTCCATCTCAGCCCCTCACAACGCATCTCAGGAGGGTGTCAGCCCCTTAGGCTGTGGCTGAGACCCATCACCATGAGTCAGCAGGAGATGGTCTTCAGGCCTCCTTACAGACTGACAGGGGATACTGCCCATAGAGGTACAGGATTCAGTGTGGGATGCAGTGGGGAGCATTTGGATTGTACAAGACTATTATGAGATAATTAGAGGACAAACCAAAGGAAAGGAAAGGGAGAGATCTGGGTAGCTTGTGAAGTAACAAGAATGGGAAAACAGAGAGATAAAGAAATAAAAAGAGCCAGTTACCTCTCATAAGGCTGCTGGTCAATATGCTTTATTTGCCATACGCTATGTCTGATCACCTTGATTTGTCCTGTACTCACATTAAGTTCTATTTTTGACTATTTTTTCTTGGTAAGGCTCTTTATTTTCAACAGTCTTATGTGTACATGCAGACCTGAATGTCAGCAGACACAAGTGGGGAGTACAGATCATAAGTGACCATCTATGTCCTGTGCCAGCAACTCAAGAGGCTGGAGTGGTACATTCTGGAATGGGTTCATTAACATCCACCTGCACTAGCTGGTGAGTGCAAGTGAGGCTTGGGAGCCAAGTATTGGGTCAGCTGTAGAGACCTGAGAGGTCTGAGAGGATACAAATGATCCAAGCCAAGAACTGGGGAGACTCAAAATCTACAAAGTGTAGGGGTCAGACTCACCCGTGTCTTGTGTTTATGTGTATAAGGAAACTGGGAAACCAAGGAATCCAGAGCCCAGGAACTGTGTAGTCTGGGTATCTAAACATGCCATATGTTTAAATTGCCAGCTAACAGACCTTCATCCTGAGTTGCTGAAGATGGAAACAGCAAAGCTGTCTGTGCTACCTATATTTGTGTGAGTGCTTCTGTCTTTGCTGATTTGTGCAGCCAGTCATGTGTGTACATATGTATTGTGGAAGTGTACACATGTGGGTGTATGCCAATGGAGGACATGTGTTTGGCTCGGTCTGGCTGCTGGCTGGACCAAGGATCATGGCACTGTGGCAGCCTCATCTCTGCCAGGCTGTGGGATTCAGCCACTTGCAGTGAATTTTCTACGCATTTGGCTTTATGTGTTACTTAAATGGAATGTTATAAACAGTTATAAACTTACAGAAAAATGCAAGGGACAATTTCAATCCTTTGGTTCAGATGAGAATTTCTCTTATATGAGAGACAATTTCCTCAAATATCAAAACTCAAGGGGTTCCTTCTGTGTTTTATAATACTTTTGTTCGAAAGCTGCAATCTCTGAAAGACCGAGTTGTGAAGTGTGGGAATGAATTTTGTACTCTATTTTCATTGAAATAACTTTTGGTATTGGATAAAGCTGTGGACAGCCACTTCTTCAGTCTTTGCTATGCTGGTTGTAAGTGTGGAATATTTGTGTAAACATTAAGGGAGTCAGAAGTTTGGGGTTTGAAATCAAAGGGGGGGAAAACTATCTTGAGGAAACGAAAAATTGTGCAGAGAGAGGATTTTTAATATAACATTAAAAAAGCCTAAAACTATTTGCTGTTTGAAACTGCAGCAAGCTATATACCCAGGTCTTTCTAAAATTGGAAGTCTATTTCTCTGTCTATACATTTTAGGTTTTATACCACACCTATGATAATTACAATTTGGCACAATATGTTACTGAAGTTGGCTGTTACAGTTATTTCTAGAAAAGAGTAAGCAATCAGAACAATCGTTTCCATATCTTCTTTCAGAATAATAAAGGAATCATCAGTCTACAATAGCTACACTTTTTTATGGGAGATTTTGTCCATTCCTTGCATTCTATGTTATATGATGAGACTGATATGACCATTAGGTTATCACAGTTTCTTTGACAGATATACCAATAGGAAGTAGCAAGCTACAGTGACCTGGTTTGCATGAAAACAGAAACAAGTCTGAGAAAACCAGTGGCTTAATTACTATATTATTAAGCTGATTCCTTTCTCACTGCTGTTCAAAAAAAATATATGTAGTTAATGATTTTGGCATGGTGGGAAGTCATTCAGCACTTAAAATCATCAAAATGGGCATATTAGGCTGAATCTACATCTGTCTACCCTTTTCCTAACAATGTGCAGCAGAGGAAGAATAAATGCATGTAATAATTCTTATTAATGTAAGCCCAGGCTGTAGCAGGGTGCAGGCAATTCTAAACTGAGGGCCTAATATTTCTCCTTGATAGCTCCTGATGGATTTGTCTTCTCTGAATGTATATCGTTGCTCTCTGAATCCATGAAAATATTTGGCATCCACAAAATCTGTTGTCATGACTTCCATGGTTTCAATTTTATATCATGATTGGAGAGGACATAGTATCTCTCATTAATTTACTTTGGAGAATGGATCACTATGCAAAATTAAAGTAACTCAAGAATTAAATGGTAGCCATCAAGAAAGTAATTTACAAGTAATCTAGTAAGCATGGACTTTGCACCTTCCCTCTGTAACCACACTGAAATCTACCTTTGAAAATATATGGTTGTTTAAGTTTGACTGGCCTGAGCTACATGGTGTCATATCACCTTTAGATAAGAGTCACAGAGACAACTAAATAAGCACACATCTCCACTTAGAAATGCATCCTTATGATCTAAGAATACACAGACCCTCTGCAGACAAATCAGGAACACAACCTAGCCTTCCTGAAGCTCCATCTGTGGTTTTGTGATAAAACCCCCAATCCCTTTATTCAGTGTCTATCCCAGTTAATTTATTTTTGTCACATCTTACTCTCTAATGTTTGTTTGTATCAGATTTAGTTGTAAGCAAGTAGAGTATTTATTACTCCAATTACTTTATGAGGTATTACTAGGCAGAGAAGTCCTTGAATGCAAGGACCTGCCATATAGTTCCCATAAACTTGTGTTCATTTTTTTAAGGGGAAATTTCTGGTTGATAGAATTTATCTATGAGATGTGAAAATCACAAACATATTCATCACAATCCTTCCTTTTCTGGCTCTGTTAATGGATGCACATTCTCACGGTGATTGCATCCCTTTTTTATCAATTTATATAGAGAAATGATATGTTCTTTTCTATTAAGTATTCTGAAGAAAACATATTTTCAAACTCAAAATCCTTCTCGTACTATAATGAATCTATTTTATTACAGCTGAAAGCATGCAACAGTATGTCCATTTCTATTATATTGAAATTCAGTGCAAAATACCTTTTTATTAAAATATAGCATCTGCTTGTAAAGCAATATTCACTCTTACAGGGAAAACAAAGAACCATGCACCTGTGACATTGATTTAACATTTGGAGTGACAATTTCCTTAAAAGGAGAGAGTAAATTGTTAAGGACTAAAAAAAGAAATAAGGAAAAAAACATCACTCTGCCTACTTTTCCATTTGCAACAATAATTTGTATCTTTTAAATAATGGTACTTCACTGCATGTCAAGGTACTTTTAACTATGTTCTTATCCTCTGCATCAAAAGTGTTTCTGGTTTCAGCTCAGAACCATAGCCACATATGCCACAGAAATCTGCTGGCTTGGAGCAGGAGCAAGTTATATGTACTTGTGTCTCTCACCTCCACCTCTTTGGACCCATCCAAGACCATCCATGGGAAGTGCTACCCTTCACAGCCAGGAGAAAAGATGCACTGAAAGCTGTATGTTTTCTGACTCAGTTCTGTGCCATTAAACTGTTGCCAGTCAGCAGCTCCAGCTATGTACAGTAAAACCTAAGTTATAAAATGTTGTGATGATTATGTGATTTTTTTTTTTTTTTTTTTTTTTTTTTTTC
>VZTJ01000744.1:918693-992971 GCA_013397795.1 Orthonyx spaldingii
TGTGGGATTATATTCTTTTCCAGATAGAGGAAAGGAACTTCTGTGAAAACAGTTTACTGGAGGCTAACCCATTAAAAAAAAAAAAAAAAGAAAGCTCAATCCTGCTCTCTGATGAGTGTCACAGGGCTTAAGCAGTGTCCAGCAGTGTTAGTGTGATGCAGAATCACATTTTCTTGAAGCTAAACCAGCAGTGTCATGGTGCTATAGGGATTACCATATCTGAGTTGTATTCTATTAGTATATGTAACAGGAAGATCAGATAGCTGAGGACTGATAAATATTAGTAATGGATTCATCCTCTGGCATCTAAGAAGGGCTACACCTGCCTGACAAGCAAGGGGAGTGAGGCTGCAGTATTTGCTTCCACAGCACCAGTCAGAAGGAGTAAAAGGAAAACTTGACAGTGTAAACAGAGAGCTGCTGACTCCAGGCTTTTAGTAGCTTAGCAGGTGCTGTGCTGAGCAGCACACAGTGACAGTGGAAGAGTACAAACAAGTGGAATGAACCAGAAAGTAAAAATTGCATGCAGTGTCTGAGAAAGGCCACTCATCCAAATTATTCCAGTGAAATGGATGTTAACTGCTGCAGTAGTACAATGCAGTCCTCCTTTGACTTACAAGCAGATATCATGTAAGAATACAGATCCCTCAGTGACCTTCAGAGCCCAGAAAGGGTGCTCACAGTCAGTGTGTACATATAAACACCAAGATGGAGAAGAGCCAAATAGATGTTTATCTGACAAAATATTCTTGAGACTATGCCTAGCCACATTCTCACAGTGATCCTGGAAGATTAATTTTTCTTTCTCTTTTTCCGTCTCTGAGTCAGAGCTTTGGCATGTCATACAAGACTGGAGGTATGGCACAGTGCAAGCAAAGCAAATATATGTCACTCCAGGCCAGAAACATTGTGACTGTAAGCAAATGTTGTAGGACCTGTGGTAGTTTCATGTCAGTATCTAAACACCAACACAACCACCTGCTCAATCCACCTCCCTATCCTCAGAAAGATGGGGAGAAAATAAGAGCAAAACAGAGAAAAGTTGTGGGGTTGTGGGAAATTTTAATAAATTAAGGAAATAGGGGGGGAAAAAAACCCATGCAAGAGATGCAAAAGCAATTACTCATCACTCCCATAAACAGACCAATGTTCAGCTAGTCTGCAAGAACTGTTTTATTAATAAGCATGACACTACATGGTATAAAGTACCACTTTGTCCAGTTCAGGTCAGCTGTAGCAGCTCTGTTTCCTCCCAGATTCTTGCCCAGACTCAGCCTGCCCTCTGCAGAGGGCACAGTGAGCTAAAGAGAAAACCTTGATGCTGTGCATATACTGCTCAGCAGCAGCCAAAATAGTGATGCATTATCAGCACTGTGTTAGTTACAAACCTAAAACACAGCACCATACAGGCTGCTATGATAAAAGTTACCTCCAGCCCAGCCAGACCCAGTGTAGAATCATCCAGCTTGTTGCAGGATGCTGATGCTTCTCTTCAGACTCTAGTTAACCCTGCCCACACCTGACATGGTGTTCAGGTCTGTTTCCAATTTAAGCAAGATGGAAATTCAAATATCAGGAAAAATGGCTGAGACTGTCAGTCTTTTCTTTTTGGACAGGCTTCTCTGGAGCCACATGTGGCCTCTGGATGTCTTTGAAGAAGCTGACTGAAGATAGTAGTGTCAGAAATAACCTGGCAGTGTCTCAATTTGAAAATATGCTGTTTCACCCTGAATTCTTGTTTCCTGGTACAGTTCAGGGCAACTTAACTTTTGGTACCATATTTCTCACAGATATCTTTGCCAGAACTATGCTATTAACAAGGCCATTTGTTATTAGTCATATGTTCACTTCCTTCTGTGGGAATATCTGAAAAATTGCCAATGATCTAGACTCCACAGGCTAGCCCTGGCTTTCTCAAGGAAGGGGAACTCTACAGGCATCCCTGAATATACACACACCGGGTTTCATCCATCAGAGTGGGTTTCAACCACTGCTCGGGTTTTGGGGGGGAGGTGAGAAAATCATCTCACGCACTAAGTTCACAGTGAAGATGTCTGCCTCCCAGCTGCTTGCATGGTAAGAAACATTCAGAGATACTCAAGATTAGCACATCACCACATGCTTCTAGTACCTAGGGAATTAAAAGACAGACAAAAGGCTCAGTGGGCATCTATCATCTTTGCAGGCAGGCAATTTGTTATCACTCTCTCCCTTTTCCCACACTATACTCCATGCTCTTCTGCCCTTAAAGGAGTAGACAAGGTAACTCACAGAGCTGCTCGTAGGGACTTCACCCTCAGTTTACCCTGTCTCATGGCTTTTCCCCTTTCTTCTGCAGACTGGGCTGCCAGGAAAGAGAAAGAGCAGGGACCTGCTGCCTTAAATGAAGGTCTACTGTGGTTGACAATGCCTTTCTTCTTCCACCATATACATCTCAGACTCAAGACTCTCTAAGATGCTTATTTTCATACTATTTCTAGATTAGGAGACCAAAATCTTTATCTTACTTACCTTATAAAATTTATTCCCGTGGAGTTTTGTCCCTTGGCATCTAACATTAAGTCCTGTTCTTCACTGTGTCTGTGGAGGTATGGACAGGAAAGCTGCTTTATCTAAGGCTTTTACCTGCTTTCTCTACTAATAAAGGATGAAAATGTCGTTGATGGCACATGTCAGGTCTCTTGTCTTAGAATTCTAAGGATCTAAACTTTCACTTTCTATCTACCAACACTAAAGACATGCTCAAACTGGAAAATTTCTCAAGGACTAAAAAATCTGAAGCAACAAAGGCAAGTCCTGTGTCAAAAAACAGCACAAGCAGTGAGTACCAACTGGATTTAAGCCTTATTCCTATAAATACTTCTGCAAACATTTTAATTCTGCTCATCCACTTAAAATTATTCACACATGTAAGATCAGGACCTTACACTATAAACACTCAGAGAAAATAAACAGATAGTGGGATTTTTTGTTTGGTTGGTTTTTTAATTACAAACCAAGGATTCTGGGTGGAAAGGAATGATAGAAATTTAAAAAAAGCTATACTTTCTTTATTAAAGGAAATTATTTGAACATCAGAAAATTAACAGATAGCAAACCAAAGCAGTTTTCAGTTGCAACATAATCTCCTATTATTCGTTCAACTCAAGGCACTCAATAATTCTCAACTTTGACTCCTAAAATTTGTGAAAAAATACCTCATTAGACATTGTTTTGTATAACGACCTTGTCCATTTCTCTGTGAATAATCTGTTTTTCAATTCACTAGAACACAAACATGCACTGAAATATCACTCATTAGAAGGTAAACCAAATAACAAGACACAGTGCTAGTAGCTGTCTTTTATAGGCAATAGAGATTGCACATTGAAGCTTTAAAAGCAATGTATAGCCTGCATCACCATGACACTGATTAAAAAATGGTTGCCTTCTATAACTCCTGTTAAGCTTTCTTAGCTGAAACAGAATACCTTACAAGCCAGTGGCAAGAATATATTGCTGAATTGAAGCTTCTATATTCAGTATATTAGGTAATAAATGTATAGTAATTACAATTTTAATAATAAAAATAATAGTTAAAACTATGAGAAAACTTCCAGCACTCTGACCTTATATTTCTTGGGATTATATCTCTAAAAAATTGTAGTACACATTTAGAAGACAGTCAATACTACTGTTCCCTCAGCATATTTTCATTTTAGGGTAAGTAACGACATAAAGGTGTTGCTGTGGATGTCAGATTGGGAGATTTGCAGTGATTACAAGTGGAGCAAGTCTGTATTGTATCTTCTAACAGTTCATTTTCTTTATTAAGGGACATAGCTAATGTTTGCCTTTAGAGATTGCAAAGTGTGAGTTAGGAGAAGCAGCCATCATGTTTCTCTCCTTGCAGATGGGGATACTGTAGAAGAAAGAGGTAAAAGCTATACCTATACAGATAAACTAAATAGGGCTCCAACATAACAGTAAAACTCAATCTTCTATGACAAAGGAGAGGTTGGCTTCAAACCTATCTCACTCACAGTTCAGGGGTCAGCACAGACTTAGATCCACTAGTCAGGAGATCTTGCATGTTTTGACAGTTAAAAGAATCAAATAGTAAAGATATGCTTTATTCTAGTTGGCTTCCTTGGCAGAAAATGATCCTGGAAAATTTCAATATATTACTGAGCAGATAGCCCAATGCAGCATTCCCTACATCATTGCTAGATCACCAGTACCAAGGCAAGGAAGGACAGCAAAACAAAGGTCTTTTGAATATTAGATATTAGATGAAGGACACTACCACACATTTTAAGCTATTTTCTAATCTAAACGTTGCCTTTGTGGTATTTAAAAGACACTAACTTCATCTATGGAAAAGGACTTTTTGATTTTACTGAAAGCTTCAGCTTACCCAAAAAAAGCAAAGAAAGACTCAAAGAAAATGAACAGAGTCCAAATAGCTTAAAACCAGAATGTTTATTAGAATGATTTCGTCAAAATTTATCAAAGGGATTTGGATCAGGCAGATTCAATCGCAGGTAAACTTTGGCAGAATTTTGCCCAATGTTTATAATTATCACATAAATGGGCTTTAAGATCTAGATTTGAGTCTAGAGAGGGATTGGCTTAAATATGAAGTGAGGGCAGATGAGAGAAATAGGACTGTTTCTTTGCTTTTTTTAAAAAAAAACATTTATAGAGATATATAATTACACTGAGGCAATTACAGCATCTAAAGACTTACTGCTTTTTTCAGAACAACAAATTGTACTGTTGAAATTTTTGCTGTGCTAAAATATTTCAGTCATTTTCCTGATAAATAAGTAATATTTACAGTACTATTTGAACTGAGGCATGTCTGTTAATTTTGTCATTCATAAATATAAAGTCTATTAAACAAAGGGACTTGGGGCATTTTCTTTACTCCTTTTGATTCTTAATTGCAAATGAATTTTATGAAATATAATTAAATTATGAAATATAATATTCTTATGGTGCTGTTGTTATTCTTTCAGAGCTCAAGATATGATAATTTTTTTTCATAATGAGGGTTACAATATTTATTGTTTGCATTCATAGAGTTAACAGTGTCTCACTCTGTCATTTTTCTAAGCTTCTCAGATCTTGAGTCATCAAAATCACCCAGGGAGAGATTTACAGTAAATCAGAGCAGACACTTTTTGTTCTTGCTCTTCCCCTCTAACTGTCTTCTGTAAGTCTTATTTAAATGTGCTTCTGCAGGTAGTTTTTGTGCAGGTATTTTTAGATCCCTTTATATTTTCAGCAATCTTGATAAAATAAAAGATCCCTCATGCACAATAAACTTGTATTTTCTGTATTCAGAAGCAAAGTGTAGCACTTAAAACTGCCCCAATTGCAATGGTTGGGAGGATATTATATGTTATTTATTTACTTAAGCTCAAAGACAACCTGAGCCAATCTACTAAGGCCGTAAATTAGAAGTGCTCGTGGCCAGATAAATCAGGACTTACATCTTTCTCTTCAGTGAAATGACACCAGTTTCACACTAAAGAGAAAATGGCCAGATTTTGGCTGCCTAACTCAATGTTGTTTCTTACCTGAGTATATCACTGCTCTAGTTACAGCTTTAAGGATTTTTTAGAAGACATGAATGTGAGGCAGGAAAGTTCAAGACCAATTTACAGCAGTGACATGTTGTCTTAGCCTATGTTTCGCTGAGCAGATGGGAAGAGCTTGGGGAGGGCATGAAGTTCAGTCATATCTGGATAAAAGTATTAACTGTAAAATTGTTACAGATCCTCAGCATGTTTTGTAGGTGGCCTTTTTCTTTACACATGATTTTTAAATGAAATAATATAATCCTGAGAAATGTGGGTCTAATTTTTATTTGTATATATATAGAGAGATAAAATAATGCACTTTTGGGAAAAAAAAGTACTTTCGGGTTATTTTCTTCCAATTTGTGAATTGGTTCATAACTTCAGAAGTTGCTGTAGTTCCTCAGCATCCTGGTTCCAACAAGGTTAATTTTTTGCAATAGGCAGGAGGGGGCATGCCTAGGACACAGAGGTTATTCTGTACCACCTCACGTCTTTCCAGGTAAAGGGAACTCTCTTATAGGAAGAAGGGTTCCAGTCTGGTTTAGTGGTGGAGGGAACTGTCTGGTACTGTCTGTTATTGGGATGATTTTTGGTGTGAATAATTATTTTTCTTGTACCCTCTGTCATTAGTGTTTTTCTTGCTTGTTTTCTTATGTCTTTGCTGTTTCCAATAAATTTCTCTTATCTCAACCCACGATCTTTGATTTGTGCCTCCAATTCTCCTCCCCAACCCACCACAGCAGGGATGGGGAGAGGAAAGTGGGGACGAAAGAGAGATGGGTGTGTGGTTTGGACAGTCTGGATGAGGGCACTGAATTGGGGAGTACCATTCCCAAACCACATCATTCAGATGAGGGTTAGGTGGAGTTTGAGCACTGTAAGTCAGATGTACCATCCTTAAAACCTCAACTCAGATGACCCCAGCGGTCGTCCTGAAGTGTCCCCATGAACTTTTTGCCAGAGGCTCCAGGAAGGGCCGTTATCCACTGGCTGCGCTGTAGAACACATTTTTCATATTTTGTCCTGTCCTGACCAGCCCAAGGGCTACTGAATGAACAATCTCCTGTTTAATTTTTTCAAAAGCTTGTTGTTCTTCAGATGTCTACTTGAAATCATTCTTCTTCCTTGTCATTTGATAGAGACATTTTACAATCTAACTGTAATCTGAAATATGCATCCCCTAAAAACCCACAGCAACTATGAAAGCCAGTGTTTCCTTCTTGTTAGTTGGTGGGGACATAGCTGCTATTTTGTTGACCACATCCATTGGAATCTGATGATGTCTATCTTGCCATTTTGCTCCTAAAAACTGAATTTCCTGGGCAGGTCCCTTGACCTTACTTTGTTTTATGGCAAAACTGGCCTACAGGAGCATTTGGATTATCTTCTCCCCTTTCTAGAAAACTTCCTCTTCTGTGTTGCCCCACATGATGACATCATCAATATATTTCAAGTGTTATGGAACTGCTCCCTTTTCCAGTGCAATCTGGATCAGTCCATGGCAAATAGTGAGGCTGTGATTCCGCCCCTGGGGCGATTGGTTCCAGGTGTACTGGATGCCCTTCTAGGTGAACATGAACTGTGGCCTGTATTCTGCTGCTAAAGAAATGGAGAAAAACACATTAGCAACGACATTTTGCTGCCTTGGACTCCATTCTGAAGTTCCAGCACGTCTGGGAGAGTAGCTCTCAGTGATGGCATGACATTGCTCAGGCCACAATAGTCAACTGTCAGTCTCCATTCTCCACTGGACTTATGCACTGGACATCTAGGACTATTTAAAGGGTGAATGAGTATTCCTGACCACTTCCTTGCTCTCTAGTTCATGAATCATCTCATGGGTGGGGGTCATGGAGACCTAGTTGGTGTGGTATTGCTGACAATGTACTTCTTGTGGTAGTGATGGGTACCTGTTGTTCTTCAGCCATCAGGAGTCCCAATGCAGAAGGGTCCTCTGAGAGAACAGATAAGGTATTCAGCTGTTTAACTTCCTGTCTCCACAGCAGCTATCCCAAAAGTGCCCTTTCGTGTCCTTGAAATTCCCTTCTGAGGTAATCTACACCAGGGATGCGTGGGGCCTCCAGGCCTGTCACAACGGCGTGATGTTGCCATTCTTTCCTGGTCAGGCTCACTTCAGCTACCCGGACAGCCAGTTGTTGGGATCCCCCTGTTATCAGCTGCTACCTTCCAGCTGAAGAAGCATGGAAGAGGGAACAGTGGGGTGGTGCCAGTTCTGAGCCAAAGGGAGGGCTTGGGTAATGCCAGTTTCAACAGGAGGGAGTGGTCAGGTGTCATGGCTGTGGTCAAGTCAGGCTCTGTGGTGAGTCACTCTCTCTCTTTTGTACACTTGTTATTAATATTGTAGCCGTTACTATTGCTTGTTTTCTTATGTAGCAGTGATAGCAGGAAAAAGACCTTAAAATTTTTAAAGATAAATCCACAGAGAGCATCTGCCTAGTAGCAGTGTTCTAGTATGACAGCTGAATTTCTTGCACACCATTCTGTTGGGCTGAAACAACACCTTTCACCCCTGGACTTAAAACCACCTTGCAAATACCTCTGTGTTCACTTAGTTAAGGTTCACAATATGTGCTCCGTGTTTGTTTGAGCGGAGAGAACAAAGAAATCTGTTGGGTGGAGGCTAAAGGAGTCATGAAGGCAGATGTGTGGAGAATGAGAGGGGTTGATAGATACAGAGGTGTTTGAATGTCTAGTCAAAGATAAATATTCCTTTTCTGAACTCTTTTGCCTCTCAAATACCACTTTGCCTTTGGGATGAAGAAGAAAAAAGATGAGGTAGAGAAAAGAAATATTGTTAATATTATACATATCAGATAATGTTTTAAAGAGAGTATCCTCTCAAATTTACTGGGTGAGTAAGAGTATTAATTATTAGGACTCAGAGTATAACCTTTCTTTTCTACCCTTATATGCTTGGCATCAAAAACATCAGGCCAAAAACTGGTGAAATTTCAAGATGAAGAATATAGAAGAAAGAGAAGAGATGAACAAGGCACAGATGGGGAAGGGGAATGCAGCTGCCTGGCCCAGCAGTAGGGGAAAGCAGAAGATAACACTTTGCAAAAAGCCTGACACAAATTTGTTTTGTCAGATGTGCCTCTGTAGCAGGAATCAAAGGAATTCAAATTCTTCATCTTTCTTTTTCTTGATGCACTAAGCCTCTCTCCCTTTTTGCACACTATTTTCTAGGGGTACCCCAAAGGTGAGCCCTTTGTTTCAGTGGAGCTTCACAGACCCCAGGATCCTGCTGCTCACAAACTGCTTTATTAATCCAGCACATACTGCTGGCTTGAGTGCATATACATTAGTCTTGCTGAAAACCTTTATTTTAAAGAAAGAAAAAAGGAAAAGAACAATAAATTAATCAAACCTCAGTGATTATATTGCAGCTGCTGAGCTCCTAGTAAAACTCCCAGCACATGTGTTCGCATTTTCCCATTTATTTCAGGATTTACAGTGAAGAAGGGACACAACCTGAGTGAATGTAGATGAAACTCCATTTTTTCTAATGAGTTACATATGTTTACACGAATTCTTGAACTGCCCTATGCCATGATGTGATTAGGTTGATGGGAAGTAAATAGGTATATAGATATATCTCTTGCTAGTAGCAAGGTGATTTCTCTCTTCACAGTACTGTTTAATATTGTGAAATATTAAAAGGAAGGGAAATACAAAGCACACGTCTGACCTGTACCCAGCATTGCTCTTTATTAGTAATCAGCTCATTGACTTAAATTACTTTGAGGCTCTTCACGCTAATGACAGAAGCAATACAGACGCACACTGACATGAATTGGTCCCAAGGTGTTTCCTGAACTTAGTGAACTTGTCCAAAGGAAGAGCAGCAGAAGGTATTCAACCTGTATTCCCAGCTCATCTGTTTTCAGCTGACGTCTGAGAGACTTGGGAAGATTTTCCTCGGTTCTGTCTCTAAGGACAAGGAATAAAGAGAATAGAAAAGAATCTTTTACTCAGCGTTTAGCAGCAGTTCCTAGAGTAGCAAGCGGTAAGATACATTCTCCTTTGAACAGATTTCCAATAAATCTGGAAAGGCACAGGGGGTAGAAGAGATCAATGAACCATGCTGAGTTACAGAATGACCTTACAGCCCACAGGAAGAAGATCTCATTGGTGTTTATTTTTAGATGACAACTGTGTTGGACTGACTTTTCTTTCTTGGCAAATGCACTAAGAACAGAAGTGGTATAAATAACACCTATGGTGATTTTGAATATAGCAGAAAGGAATCCAGTGAGGCCTCCAGCCTCCTGTTAATATATACATCGAACCCCAGTTAACATCCTTGCAAATTTTAACCATGTGCAGTGGTTAAAGTATCAATCTTATGCCGACTAAAGGGCACCACTGGCTATTTTGCATTGGGTTAGTAGCAAAAGCTTGCCTCATGAACAAGCTCATGTCTCAAGGTTTTTGGACAGAGCTGCAAAAATAAAACATCAGGTGCAGCAGTTGGCAGTGATACAGGTTTTCACTGAGCCTTTAGAAAGACGATGGAAAGCAGGGGTAGTTTCAGAATACATTGTTAAATAAATGGAAAGGAATAAAATAACAGATACAGAGTAAATTCTACAGCCACATTTTAACAGTATTTGTTTCCCTATTTATTTAGGTAATTCATTTTTGATGAAAAATTAAGAATGACAATATTTACTCTCTTGCAGCACAGACTGTGTTTTGTTTGTGTGAGTACTGTGAAAACTCCACCTTAATTTTTACTAAACAAGGAGCAACATCTTGACAGTATACTTTCCATGATGTCTGTTTTTATTAATTTCTTTTTTTTTTTAAACCCTCAGCTCTAGGAGATTCTTCTTTGTTGGTATTATTACTTGGAATCTTAGTTTTCATTAAGTAGTAACGAAGTACCAAGTGCTTATGCTTGCAGATTTTATGTTGAAAATGTGTCCTAATCTTACCTCTTCATTTCAGAGGAGAAAAAGAAACAATGAAATATCTATCTTACACCCTTATTTATTCTTTATTATTATTGTTTATAATTTAGCTATAGCGATAATGTTTTTACTGTTATTTAGATAGATCATGATGCATGCCCATTTCTCTGCTAGGAATTATTAATGCTTTCAGTAACAGTACTATATTTTCCCCCATTTAGCATATTCCATTATAACAGGCACCATAAAATCAGTGTATTGGCTGTACGTTGAGTATTGTTGTGATGGAGACGAAGAAAGGAGGAATAGTTGCCTAGATGAATGCAGATATCTGAGCACAGATTAAGCACGGACATGAATGCTGCCCTCCTTAAGGAGAGCGAGGAGGGCTCAGGCACGGCAGGAACAGCTGCTGTCAACATGGCTGCTGACCTGGAATGCTGCTTCTTGAGAGGGGGAAATGCTTCAACTCTCTGTATTTTTGCTAAGGTATATTTCATTTTAGGCACTGATTTTTCAAAGACTAACATATTTGACTCCTAATGCATTTCCAAACCTTTGTTGGTTGAAGTGAGCATCCAGAGAAGCCCTGAGGGCATTACCTTGCAGATATTCTTTTTTCATGTTTCCTGTTTTGGTTACTTATCCCACAAGGCAACAATTGACTTTGAAAAGAGATAAGGGGAAATTCCTCCCCTCGTTTTGGAAATTAGTCTCAGAAACAGAAGAGGAGAGGAATAGTCCTTAAAATGCTAAACAGTTGTTCAAGTCTTTGAGAAAAGGATATAGAAAGTGAGAGAGGAAAATCATGTATTTTTTTTTCTCTCTCTCTCTCTATATATACATATTTGCTAAAATACTAGTAACGTATGAAAGTCGTTCTATGAAGACATAAAATTATGATCCAATTAAAACCAGATGACAGGAAAAAAGAGTCATTCTGAGTCTAGACTTAAGCTTAATGACTCAAATTCATATAAACTCAGAATAAAATATGCTGACATCAGGCATTTTTCCACTAATTCAAGAGTAAACAATCTGTTTGTGCTTGAAAGGAGAGTTCAATGTGTTACATTCTTCATACTTTTTTCTGCTTTTTATTAAAATACAGAATGAGAAATAAATGAAAAAATCTTCTAAAGAAAAAGGGTGTAAAAAAATTGAGCATATGTTCTCTATAAAGGACAATGTTAAATCTCATATGAAATTGTTACATAATTAATTATAAAGCAAAAAAGACAAAATATTCTCTTTATGGCTCTTGGTACATGCTGAATGGGATTTAAAATTCGTTTATTTTATAGGATCATTCATACTCTTATAAGAAGCTATCATGCTCTGCTAAGTTTTGTAGGATCTTAACAAATACTTATACATAAACTCGAATGTTATAAGCCCTGTTTTGTTCAGTGGAACTTTTCAGAAAGTTTCATTTTGCAAAACTGTTCAGATAAAAGAGTGGAAGTCCCACTACAAGCTGTAGAACCCTATTCAAAATTTTCATGGGCATGAGCAGGAAAGACACATCAGGCTGTGTGCAAGTGTTGTATAAGATGAAATAGCTTTTGTGCTTTGTTCCTGAAGCCAACAGACATAGTGCAGTTTGTGTCCATACAAACAAACTACCCTCCAGACAAAACATGTTGGTGACATCCAGCCAGCCTATTTGGAACAGCTTCCAACACGTTACCCTTTAAAGAATTCCCAGAGATGTTAACTATGATGGTAATTTAGTAGTTTTGCTAGTTCTCCTGGACTAAACATATAAGAAATCGGGTTAACAGTTTAGCAATATGAACGATTACATATCAGTATCCTACACTTATTTTAATTTTCTGAAGATGTAACTGAAAATATTAGAAAACTAATACAAATTATTTAGTAGATAGAAGCGCAACCACAGGGACCCACAATATTCAGAAGGTGATGATTTTAGTACCTAATATTGACTGGTAGCTTATAAGAATTCCACTGAGCAAAAGCACAGCAAATACAACTACAAGTCAGCAAGACAGCAACCAAACCTAGCCAAATACCACAGGCAATTATAGCAACAGAATAATAAGAGATAATCATAAGTTACATGGCAGTGGATGGATGGATGGATAGATCTATGTGTCTATCTATCTATCTATCTATCTATCTATCTATCTATCTATCTATCTATCTATCTATCTATCTATCTATCTATCTATCTTTGTAGCAATCCCAAAAGATAACTAATGATATTACAAAAAAGGCAGTGGATATTCATGATAAACTCCCTGGCACACAGTCATTAGCAGCATAACATTCTGGTTATGAGGCACTCTTCTGTCCAGACCTGTAAGTTCTCATATCTTACAAAGGTCTGCAAGATGCCTGCAGTTGGCACTTAGGAGTCACATTCAAACCATGGGGAGATCCAAGCATATCCTGGCCAGTATTTCAAGCTAATTTGGAGAAAATACTCACCTTTCTCAGCCCCTGGCATCTGCAATGCTGATTCTCTTCTGCTGAGTCCACATTGATGAACTTTTGAGTTTCTTTTATCTCCTTACAATGTTGTGACCCACTGGCCACATACATTCTCAGCTGTCCAGATCGTCCTTCTGCTGTTTTGCTGAGTCCATTCAGGTCTAAGTACAAGTGACTGGGGAGTCAGTTCTTTGAAATGGGCTGAGAAACAGCTCCTCTTTTCTTTCGTTTACAGCTGTCTTAGCTACAAAGTTATTGCATTATTTTTGCTATGTTCTATTCATTATGCTGGTTCAGCAGCTTGTTAGTTCAGCAATTCTGTTATAGTCCACAGATATTTTAAGGCCCACTAGTAATGCTTACTCAGCGACTGTGTTAGCCTCTGTCCTATCTTAAGCAATGTCAGATGCAGTTTTGCAGGGTTTAGCAAGAACTGTACCATTCAGTGCTTAAACCCCATGCACACAGAGAGATAAGTGATATATTGTGTCCCATCTTTGCTCAGCAGTTGCCTCTTCAGCAAAAAACAAGATGTGCTAAAGTTTACTGGCCTGTACTATTGTAGTGGTTGTAGATTCCTTCCTCTGTCAGAAAAAACAGGATCCCCTTTGGCATTTTGGATTTCCTCTTGCAGGTACCCAGCCCCATCATTTTGGTTTCAGGTCTGTTCACATGTAGCCATGAGAATTCTTGATCAACATCTTTCTGGGTCACCCGAACTCCTTGCCAGCAAACATATTTCAGGTGGGACTGTGGGAAAGTCAGTATGGTCTTTTCCCTGTCCCTGAAGGAGGTTAGACTTTGCTGGTCTGAGGCACATGATATCCACTTGATAACCTTCTTTCAAAGCCATGTACAAGTGCCTTTGCCACTTCTGAGGTAGATGAGAATGATTGATTTCTGCATTGAGAGATCTTCATAACTCCAAGTGAAGATAATGGGAAGGTACGTTACTGACCAGCGATCACAGTGTTACCCGGGGCTCCATGCAATGACCAAATATGCTGCCGTATGGCCAGCACCCAGGAAATCCTTTCCTATCCTGAAGGATTTATTTACTGTTTGATCAAAGGCCAGAGTAGGGCAAGGAGCAGATGGTGGTTTCGGTGACTGCAGAGTGACAGCACCAGGATTAGCCCCAGTGTGAACCAACAGAGTGACAAGCCAAGAGAAGGAGGATTTGGTTGACAAAAAGCATTTCCACAGGTGACTTGCTGTAAAAATAGCATATGGTTAAGGGGATTGCAGGCTGCTGTATGGATTTAACATGGTCTGTGCTCCTTGGCACCAAATGTAGAACAAAAGAATTACCGCAAAAGCAGCACTAAGGAAAAGAACATTCTGCGTGTGTTTCCAAAGGAACAAAAATATAAAATAAAAATAAGAAATGTAAATAACTGAAAGAGATTCCTGGGAAGCTGTGATTCACTCACATGATTTAAACTCTATACAAGTGCCTGAGGAACTTCAAATATTGAAAATGTCTTCAAATATTAATAAATAGTGTATCATATTTATTCTACACTAGAGGAATGATGTGACACCTGATATGGTTAAAATGCCCCCCACACACCTATATTTGAATACCAGATGTAAATTTTTTGTGTACCTTAAGCTGCTTCTCAGGTCTGCATGTGCAGATGGAAGTCATAATTTTGTGTTTTAATTAAATATAGAATGTTCACCCACTCTTTGCACATTAAATGTTAATGACAAGAGTGTGACATAAGTGTATATTTATTTTTTTAATAAATGCAGTTCATGGATTTGAAGTCTGTGTTGACATCATCTGGGAAATTCCTCCCAAGTTTTATTAGTGTTTTTCAAACCTGTTTCTTATTTCTCTAAAAGGAGGCCACTGCCACTCCCAAGCACACTTTCTGCTGGTGGTTACAATCAAGTGTATAGCTGACAGAAGACTGAAGTAAGCAAAGAGGAGAACATTTTCCCTGCAAAACTTAATTGTTGCTGAAGTTAATTAAATTAAAATGAAAGTTCTGGAAATCCTTACACTGTACAGAAGTTTCTGCTGAGATGGGCTTGCGTTTGGTCTGGTTTTTTTCTTACATACCAACTCTGTGATGTACAGTCTTCTTCGCACGTTTAAATCAGTTCGTTGCTCAATGTCACTGAGCAAGGTTCTAAACCAGAATTGTGAAGACTTTATAATGACATTTAGAGCTTAAATATTCCTCTAATTTATCCATTTCCCTTCAATAATTTTTTTTTTCAAGTAGAGAAGTAATTTAAGCTCAATATATTTTAAAATATTTTTATTTAAATATAAAAACATTTTAAACCACTTTTTTTCTGGGAAATCAATTAATTGATCAGTATTCAAATGTTTAATGAATTTCTCATATTGCCCTACAGTTGGTTTAAAAAATGAATGAAAAACCTAACCACCATACTTTGGAATAAATTTTAGTGGTAAAAAAATAAAAGAAATCTGGAGTTTTGAAAAGGGTAACAATCAGAAAATAGAACAAAAGCAAGGCAAATCTGTGGTTGTCTGGTGAGTTGGTTTCGTCTTTATGAAGGTAGAGCATAACTGTAGTTTCAAGAGGAAAACATCGGTGGAAAGTAAGACATCAGGGTGAAGAATGTTTGAGGAAAGAGAAAGGAGACAGTAGAGGAAGATGGGGGTCAGTGGAGGAGAGAGGGGTGTAGATGAGGGATCAGAAGTACGAACACAAATTTTCTGAGCAACAGAGCCAAATGCAGGCTACAGACTGAATTGTAGAAAAGTGGAAGTGAGAAAATAAACAGTCTCAATATTAGTATTAACAGGAAACACAGACCACAACTCTACTGGAAACAATTACTATTATTAAGAAAAATAACAAATATTCTATTCCCGTCTATCTTCTCACAGGGATGCCACTTGGTGTAAGACATAGCTTTACTCTGTGGATATATACATACACTTTGGGGGTTTTAAACATCTAAATCATTCTGAGTAGAGCTGTAGGCTAACCAGTAGTTGAGAGCAACAGTTAGAATAAAATTTGTCTGTGGGCTGACTTCATTGTCTTTCCTAGCATTGTGCCACAGCTAATACTTGGTCCCTGATGCACAATGACCTAGATAAAATTTGAAAGGACAGGCTTGAAATGAAGACCTCTCTCCCTTTTTTTTTTTTTTTTCTGAAGTGAATTATCATGCCCCTTTTATAATACTGTTTTTTAATTTAAATGCATTAAGCATTCAGTCTAAACTTTTCTCACCTCTGTTCCTTGTCCCATTCTGTTCCATTCTTTTCTCAATAAGCATTTACTTCTGTTTTCAAGTGTTTTTAAAAGCAAAAGACATGCAAGAAAATTAATGCAGAGGTACACACTTTTACGAATTCTTATCCTGTACCTCTTGCCTCAGAATACCTACTGTTGAAGAGTTATTATTTTATGAAACAGCACATTGTTCTGATTACAACCTAATTAATTACTAACACCTACAAATAAAATGCATTAAGACTGCCAAAAATAGCAACCTTCATCAAGACACTATGGAGAAAAGCATTAAGAAAAGCTATGTGGGTTATCTTAGTGGATTTATAAATTTTAAAAATTCAACCACTGATGTTCAATATTCTGCTGAAAATTTTAGTTTTGACAAAGAAAATAATTGCTGTTAGTAGTTCCACTCTTTAAAAAAAATACTCATTATAGGAAAAGTTATATTTTTCCAATAAATTTCCTTATTTTTAATGAAGCTGAAAATATTTTTCCCCTACATTGTGCTTGTACAGCTGAAACAAAGAATTTAAGTGACTCTCTCTGACTTAATGTGCCAGTGTCATGTCAAATTCTTCCTGAGACATGGAGCAAAGTACTGTAGCAGATGTCTGTACTAGTCGTGCACAGTCACTTCCAAAACTTCCATAAAGCCAAAAGGAAGAAAAAAAAAAAGAGCTATTGAAACATAAAATGCTTAAAAGTTGAAGTTTGCTTCAGGTTTTGACTCTGCTGATGTCTTAGTATCTTAAAGTCCAAGTACAAAGTATATATGGATACGTGTGACAAGCTGCAACTAGCTGGAAAAGTGGTTCATTACTCTTAGCATAATTTAGTGTTTTATAGCTTTCTGAGGAAAACCTGTCATATTGTAAAGAGAGAGGTCATATGAATAAAGTATTTTAAACTCGTGCCAGATCACATAAGCCCAGAGACATGCACAGCGAAGGATGCTGTGTTATCATTTTGTGCTCAGGCTGGATCTGTAACCACCACTGAATTTGGAGTATCTCTTATCAGTACTACTTCATACTATGCTTTCTAAGGAATATGCAGAGCACATTGTATCTATTGAGTTTTTTTTCTTTTTCTCCTAATCTTTAATTGAAATCTTTTTTATTATCAGTATTCATTATAAAGTCGCTTCAGGAAAGATTTCCTCCCCCTCCCCTATAAATACCTATTAATAGAGTAGTTAGTGTATTTGTAGATGATAAAACAAAATGAAGCATCGATTCTTCATAGAGAATTCTGCAGGGAGAGCCTTATTGCATGAATGTGAATGAATAAGTAAAAAAGATCTTAATTTCCAAAGAACAATTTCCAGATTTTCCTATGCAAAGAGAACTCACCATTTTAACATTAAATCATAAAAATACAAAGGTGAAAAATAATTCAATAGAAACCAAAGCATTGTCTGTTAGAATTTATCAAACTAGATGCACCTTCTCAAAAAATAAGCAGTCTTCCATATACAAATCCTATAGGATTTAATCTGTGGAAAAAAAAAAAAGAACAAACCAGAACCAGGCTACCAAATCAGTCAGTCAAGTAATGGACAGGGCACAAATTTTTCACATTGCCTCTGAGCATTAAATGTAGCCAGACTTGGGCTTTACTGAGCAAAAACATACTGGGGAGAAGGGAATGGGGGTGTTTCTGTGTGTGTGAACAAAATATTTGATATATTCTCTTTCCCAGGCTCAGACACAAAAGAGGGGAAAACTTCATTGTGTTAAAGCTTATTACTTTAAAATTCATCTTAGGCAACTAAGTAGAGGTCAGTGAATTTTTCAAAGTGCAGGTTACAAGTGAAACTCATTGAGGAAAAATATTTTCTTTTCACTAAGTATAATTTGTGGCAGTGAAATGCATTGTGGATAGGAGGTATTAACTTAGAACAGCTCACCCCGCCTAAAAGCCATGCCAGTAAATGAGATAGTAAAGGGATAACACCTGAAGTTTGTGTAGGTCTTGCCACTCATTCTGACAGGAATTAGACTGGTTAAATTGGGTCACAGGTTAATTCAGTATATCCTATATTACAATAACCAGAGAGAAGAGAAAAAATGTGTTTTGAAGATTTCCTAAGTACAGACTAATAGGATTTTGTAGTATGCCACACACAGGACCAAGAATACCAGGTCAAGAAATTATATTAAGCATTACCTGTGATGGAGAAATTGGAATTATAGTTGTGTCCCCTGAACCAGAAAGTACTCAAACCTAGTAAGCTCAGCCTGCATCTCCTATGTTTAATACAAATAGATGAAAAGAACAAGAATGATTCTCAGAGACTTGAGTACTCTTATTTAAAAGTATTTTAAAGTAATTGGAAAAAATGGAAATATTCGTGTATCTTTATCTCCCAACTTCTACAGTATCTGTCCATCAACTTTTCTTTAATATAGACTGTTACCTCTCATGCTTGCTTTGTGTGTCTGTTGATAGCATCATTGTGTTTTTCTTTTCCTTGAATTGCTTTTTTGCAATCTTCAAAGGCATGAGGTAGAATAGAATAGTTCAAAGGTCTGTAAATATTTTCAACCTGACTTATATACCTGCATGTTCTGAAAGAGGGAAATAGCCTGAATGCTACTTTAAAGATCCACTTTGGCTCTACAAAAGTTACAAAAGCTTGATTTTTTAGATGATTCATTTGTACTTCTTTAATGTGTGAACAATGCTAACTCCAAATCTTCCATCTCTTTCTTTGTTGCTGTAACTTCCAAAAAACCCACAGTTTCTCTATATGTTGTAAGAACCTAAATGTCTTGGTTTGTTCTCTTTTCTTCATTTGAATATATGGTATTCTGGTAGAAAGAACTGTGATTTTATTGGGCTGTCCTTTGGAAATTCACTAGACTGAGATTTTTTTTCATTTATTCTGACTGCCTAATCAGATATTAAGAATTATAAGGACTAAAGATCTTCACACAAAACACAGAACAACACCGTCTACACGTCTTCTACTGAAAAAACAGATTATAGTAGTTCTAATGTCGAGATGTATAGATGAGTGACAAGGTCAGTCACTTTTATTAATATAGTCATAGCACTCATAATAGCACGTAGTCTAGATTAGTATAAGTATAAAAACCATTTTACCGAGGCAGTCAGGATCACTGAGAGAGACAACAGCAGAGAGAGGAAGTGACTTATTTAAGGACATTCAACACTATCATGTGTGGAGAAGCAACTCAAGAACTCCAGTTTGGTGCTTAAACTCAGGTGACTCCTCTGGTCTTATTCACTGTTATATAGTCATACGTATACTCACAGTTATTTCCTATTTTAGATACAGGTCTTCATTTGTGCACATAACCCCTTTTATTTTTTCCTTAGAGCACTGAACGTTGAACAATCTTGCTGACTGGAGTGGCTGCCAAAGAAGCAGATTTTGCAGTAACTGCAACAGATTGAAAGTGGTAATGGTGAAAACTGGAAACTGCAAAGTAAAAGAGGGAATAATTCCTATAGGGGATAGATGAATATCACATGTTTTTCATAGTCTATCAAACAGCTGCTATTCAAAATTGCACATATTGATTATTTGAAGCAGTATCCATACCAGCTCATTATCTGCTTTTGGAATTGAGTATATATAGCATTTGTTCAACATTTTCAACCAATGAACAAATTTGTTAAAATGGCAATGCTCCTATGTGATTTACAAACAACAAAAGAAGTGAAAATAGTGAAAAACCATTCATAGCAATAGAACTTCATCCTGCTACAAAACCCTTTGTCATTTCTTACATTGAAAAACACTGATGAAAAATTGAATTGTCTTTTTTCCCATTTTGACTTTCTTCCCCCCACCTTCAGAGCAGTTAAAAATACATAAGTCATAGAATACATACTGGTGCCTGAAATTTGAATAAATAAAAGGCAAAACAGATGGAAATGAACAAGCTGTGTTTGTAATGGTGCTGAGCATGTGGAACCACATTTACTAGTCCTTCTGTGAAGGACATTTATTCACAAAGTGGTTAATATTTGAGTTTTTAAGATAGTTTATCTTTTTATGTAGAATAGTAAATAATTTGGGAAGTTAAATTTATGTCTCTAGATACTATGTATTAAAGGGTTCTTAAAGTCTAATGCTAAAAGAATTGTGCCAAAGCACATCAAGAAACAGGGAAAACCTCAAGTTATAGAAGTTTTCCCACACTGCCATGTTTTATACATTTGTAGACAGCAAAATATGGCAATCAGGTTTTTGAAGTAGCACCAGATAAGCAAAAGTTATCCACTAATTGCCTATATCCAGTTGTTCAAAAAAGTTATGGTTGGATATAAGCTTTTATATGCCTTAGTATTGAGAAAAATATTGCTTTTCAAGAAAATTTAAAGAAACATACTTAAAAATACTCTGGAGACAAGGAATAAAAACAAAATCATAGTGGATCTTGAACTAATAACATGCACTATTTAAAATACAACAGCATAAAATTTAGGAGCAGACTATTTTATAAGAATAATACATGGTATCAATATATGAATATTTTGAATTTTTAAAACACAATAGTGGCGTTAGCTAGGTTGAATTTCTCATTTTTGGAGAAAAATTGCATCAATTTCTCTCTTAATAGTAAATACAATTACTTTTGAATAAATTTGTAGGTAAACTCCAAATTTTTTTAACTGGCCAAGCTAGTGTAGCAGCTCACAGAAGTTTTAGGTGCCCTTCACAAACTTCCTGACCAGCTTGTACAGAAGCATACAAATTAAAACTGACAACAAGATCAAGAGATCATCTGATCCTACCCAAATCAGAATGAAATACAATTGCATCATTCCTGAAAGCTGTTTGCTTAACCATCTTCCTAACAACTTTCACTAATGGAAAGCTAGACATACCATGCATCAGTGTTCCCCTTAACACTGAACCTGTATTTTCCATGCTGCAACTCAAAAGAAGAAAAATGTCTTCACAGGAAGGGTGGTCAGTCATTAGAATAGGCTGCCCAGGGAAATGGTTGAGTCACCATCCCTTGGCAGTATTTAAGACTGTAGATGTGGCACTTAGGAACAAGCTTTAGTGGTGGACTTGGCAACTTAAGAGTTGGACTCAATGATCTCAAATATCTATTCCAACCTAAATGATTCTGTGATTCTAATTCTTTTCTCAACTTATTCACGTTGGATGTGATGAGCAGTCTACTCCTTTTCTGCATCTTCATCAGAGGTATTTGAAGACTATTACAAAAGTTCCTTTACCTTCTCTTTTGCTAACCTCTCCATGTTTTTCATTTTTTTTTGTTTTGTTTTGTTTATTTTTTCTCTTAGGTTAAATTTTCTGCCCTACTTATTAGCCATATGTATCTGCACATTTTGTTTCCTGTTGTGACTTCCTATTATTAAGTAGAAAAATAGTTTTTCCATGCTCCTTCCAGATATAGCTGCTATATCTCCAAACTGTTATATCTCCACCAAGTTGGAAGGTCAGGGTTTATTTTCTGTCTTTCTTGGTTTTTTTTTTGTTTTGTTTTGTTTTGTTTTTTGGTTTTTTTTTTGCAGTGGTTTGATACAGTTGACTCATGCTTGGTTGTGAACTCTAGCTGACATCTTTTACTCCATTTTTTCCCCAAATTGCTAAGCAGGTAAATCAAAGTTGGGCAGGTTTCCTGAGTTTTGATGTTAGGGCTGGAGCTGTGACTTTCTGTCTGTACCAAAAAACTCTTAGCACATTTTTATCTGTATTTTCCAGTGCCTAAGAGGATGTTAAAAACATACCAAATGTCATAAGGCAGTTGACATGCATTCTGAATGTCTGAATGTCTTTCAACACACAACACAATACTTCAGTTTTAGTGTTTAGTGTTCTGTTTGTTGTACATTTATGTTGTCATTTTTTACAGTGTGCCTTGTAGAACAAGATTTCTCTGTTTATTAGATCTGAATGTACTCAATATATTGCCTAACACAGAAAGATACAATAACTTAGGGGGCAGGTAGGTGTTGTATGTACTATTAAAGTACAGGGTAACAGGAACAGATTAATATATTTGAACTACCTATTTGCTTAAAGATAAAAGGATTACCTTTATGGCACTATTTTTAAATTGCTAAACTTTATACCGTGGGATTAAATAGAGAAATGTACATGAATTAGTGAAGAGTATAAGCCTATTTCCAAAACTGGTTAAAAAATGTCATTGTTACGTTAAAGCATCTCTGAGCTGAGGGCATCTATTTTCTTTCAAATAGTCATTAGCACTGCTTTTACCATTTCAAAGCTAACTCTGCAACTTTAGCCTTTCCTTATGCTTTTCTTCCTTTCTACCAGCTCAAAAGGGATGCAACCACATCTGGTAGCCAATTACCAGTAGCATCCTAAATGAGACAGGTGTCCTGGATCCTAAATCCTAAGATCATCTTTGAAATCAGGTCTTCAATGGCTTCAGGTATTTGGCACTGCTGCTTTCTTCCCAGCTGAAATAAAATTCCAATTTACTTTCCTCTTTAGATCTGCACAGGAAATGACTCTACATCGAATTGTTATGATCAGGGAAGATATTGCTTGCAGCAGTCTCTCACAGGTTTCAAAATGACTCAGAGGGATTGAACAGCTGTATGTATGTCACCAGTGAAGGAAAAGGGGAGAAACAAAAAAGAAGAACAAATGAACAATTTGTAACTTTTGATGGAAGTAAATTTGCAAATAACAACAGAAGACAAATGGAAAATAAACAGAGTGCTTATTTCTGAGATGGAGACAAAAGGCATTTTAAATGTTACTGCAGATCATAGAACTGCATCTTGATAAATAAGTCTGTTCATAGTTATATCCCTTCTTACAGGCTAACTCATTTGGTGTTTCTTTTTAATAAAGATGTGAAAATGTTACTGAGAGTTTTAATGGAGTTAATAATCTCATGATTTTAAACAATTTCAGCACTTTTCATGCCAGTCTTCAGGAACTCAATTGCAGTCCATAACAAGTGCTTAAGAATTTTCAATGAAATTCCCTCTTCACAAAAAAGATAAAACACAAATCTGAATGATAGGAAATTTTCAAGATGTTTAACATGAAACCTTACATAAACTTTTATATAAAGGAAAGATCTGTTTCCTCAAATGATGCATACACCCCATTTTCACATCATTTTTAAACTTGCAAATTTTAATGAATTTTTTCTCATATTGGTACTTGCCAAGTTGTACATATTTTGTGTCAAAGTGAGTTTATACTATTAAACTTCCTTGATTCTTCATCTGAGATTAGTCATAAACCTTCTGACTGCCTTTTCCAAATGAAGCTCACTGTCAATAACATGAGGGATTGCTACTTCAAGAATAAGATATTTTGAGTTTATTAACAACAGTAATGTGCTTGTGCATGAATCCCACTTGTGCAAAAATAATATTAAAAGGCCTTATTTGTATTGACATTTTTTGAATGACCCATAGCATGTACGACACTGTACTGTACTGTACAAATACAGTATTACTCCTGTGTTGATAAAGCTCCTTGTTTAGTAATTCACCCTTTTTTCCTGCATCATTGCATTATTTGAGTTTAAAAAATTGTAGTGCTGTGATAAACCAGCACTCAGTCTCCACACTGTCAGAGCTCCCTTATATGATACTCCCACACAAGAAAAGGCAATACATCTCCTTTGCAGGCAATTATTCACAACGTTTCTGTGGTACAAAATGTGTTCTCATGTAACAACACCGCTACAAAGCCATCTACTCCTAAGGTACCCAGGAGTCACTACTGCAGCCTGCGAAGAGAGGCTTGTGCTCACCAGTGCTGTACAATGGAAAACATGATCCTCGGGAAAATGTGTATTTCACTCTACCATCTGAAACACTCCGTTAGGTTGATAAAGCTGATATGATCTGTCAGAGGAAATCAGGAGAGACTTCAAGCCTTGGCCAGAATCATGCTACTCTCCCTGCAGGTGTTGCAGTGACTGGTGCTTGTCAGACAGGCCTTCTAAGACTGTGGCTCTAAGTATCACAGTGTTTCTCCCAAGAGCAACTATAGCTCTTGTGTGCCTCGTGTCCCCTAACTTTTTTTTTTAAATAGAGCTCTTCCAGGAGAAGGCCTGTGTACATCATTTTACCTAGACTTACCCACTGCTTCCAGGGGTAACTCAGGAACTGTTGTCAGGTTCACAAAGACCCGTCTTGAGTAGAGGATTGAAACATGGAAACAGTTATGAAAAATTAAACATAATCATAATACTAGATTATATTCAGCTTCAGGTTCTTTCACAGATGCTTCAGAATCCCTGTTGAAAATCACTGTTTGCATGTCCCATGCCTGCAAGCTAACTTCCTCAGCACAGCAAGAAGCTGTTAGCAGTGCTGGTGACCAGATTGTGCCCACGGGGCTATCCCAGTCTGGGACAGTTCTTTGTCCAGTTTTTTCTTTGGTATGATCTCTGAGCTGTGTGCACCAGCTTAGAAATATGACACACTCCAGAGAATTTGTGCCAGAGGCACTTTCTCAGTTCTAGGGGGCAAATTCATCTCCCTCTTCCCCTCTCTTTCTATCTCTCATTATACAAAGTTATGCCTCTAGTGTTTTTTCAATGTGTGTAGTTGGTGAGCCTTTCTTCTTGTCTTCAAAAATGGAGATTTATGTTTAGCACTAATTCACATAACCTCAATATTTTGTTCTTCTGCCTCATTCTTATTTTCCTTCTGAAGTAGATGTTTTTAAAGTGCTTTCATTGCTTCACAAGTTCCACCCTCACTACTGATGCACTCAGAGAGTTTGACAGTGCTGAACAGCTTTTTAGTTTCTGATAGATGCTACAGAAGATACCTGGGGGCAGAGCATATCACTACGGGTTCCTTAAAGCTTTGCTCCATCTCCTTCCCACTGCTTCTACCTCTTGTTCAAGGGCTTTGATTATCATAACATGGTATCACTTGCCTCACTTAAAAGGCCATTCATTGCTGCAGATCTGTTCTAGAAGAACTACATGCTGTACCTTTTTAAAGACATATAGGAATTGTTGCTGACAGTCTTGTTTTCACTAGTGCCCCATCCATCAACCATGGATGAGGGTATTGAGTCTTTNAAAAGATACTCTGTCTGTTCCTCTAACTTGAAGTGATATGACCAGGGCTGTTGGCATATCAGCTGCCATTACTTGAGTACGCCACTAGCAGAGAGAGCCATAATTTTAAATATATGGCATATTAAAAAAAAATCTTCATGTTACAGTACATGAGTAAACTGAAGGTTATATATTATAATTTATGAGACTGACTTTCATAAAATTTGTTTCCTTTTAAATTTTTGCTACATAGATAATTTCACTGAATGATTGCTCTTTACATTTAATCTTTACTTTCTTTTTTCCCCCTTGTATTTGTTCCTAAAATTAAAATTGATTTTGAACAATTCTTCAGTTCACTAGGAGTTTTTCTGACATCATTCCCACTCTTTCCTTTCTATAGACAGCTGACTTTTGGCAATTCTTTTCAGAGAGGCTTTGTCACTCTGATTTTTCCTCTTAGGGTATTAAGAAGTAAGTAATTATTCTTTAAAAGTATACAGGCAGGCCAGCATTCAAAGACTGAAGTGCAACATCCTAAACAGGCACTGTCTTTATGTGTTTCAACCATACAAAAAATACGAGCAAGTCAGTCTTCATATTGATTTCTTCTGTTAAAATTCTGAACAATAAATATTATTTTACACTGAATATCTCAACACTATAAGTATTGTTTTATTGGTTTATGTGTTCTTTACTGTTCATTTACATATTTTAACCTTTTTAGTCTTTAAAATTTAAAAAATAATAATAAAACCATATAAATTTCCTTATCAGGACACCACAATAGGTATGTGAAAACTAAGAATTATAAGTAATTAATTTGATAATTTTTCAGAATACTAGTAGCATAACTTGCAGAAATTGGATTTCCTAGCTATAAAATGAACACAAAACTTTAATTCAAGCATCTACAAATACATTGGATTAGAAAAAAAATAATTTAGGACTTCCAAGTACCACTCCGTTTCTAAAACATTAAATGTCTGACTAGATAAAGTAGTTAAAACTGCTATTAGGAAAGCAAACTATTACTTTAAAGCAAGAAAAATCAGATTAAAATTTTTCATATGAAGTTATTTTTAAGAAAATACTGGTAATTTCTTAATATATACTGTACTACAAATTATCAAGAAATTTACATTTTTAGTATGTCTATTTATATTCTTAACTTGGCTAATACCAGAAATATAGTATATCACTGTCAGTTTTATTATATATTTTGTTTACTTTTACTGTAATCTTTTTAGGTAATCCTAAATAAAATATAATTTAAAGAAAATTTGGTCTTGTAAAATAGTACATGCACACATGAATTCAAACTGTTAGAATATATATTCTTTTGTATTTTATTGATCCACTTGCTTACCCAGTTTGAAAAAGAAAAATATGATGAAACTATCATATTCATATAAGAAAAAAATTACAAGTGTTTGGTTTTTATGCCAAACCTAAGATATGAACTTGATATAAATTCTACATCTTCTCTGAAATTTATTAAATGTAATTCAACAACTTAAATTTAGTTAAGCAGTATTTTAGCCCTATTACAAAATCTAATACCACATTGATTTAAAAATGCTGGATTTTCTATCATATTATGCTACATCATTTATGCCAGGTAATTTAAAATGTATTTCAGTTTTTCAAAGCAGGAAAATAAAGACTATAATTGTGCCTAAAGTGTTTATACAAGTTTTCCTTTTCAGCACATATTGTTGTAAAGGAAACGATTATCCTTTTCATACAATTTCTGCATAGTGATAGATTTCTTGTCGAAAGCACAAGCATGAAAATTAATTTGCTACAATGTGCTAGCTTGGCTATAGGCCTAAAGGACTTTTCCTTGTCTTTGCAAGTATTTTGTATATAAAATATCCCATTTTTCTTGAAAGTGTTGTAAGATCTTCAAGTTATTATTGCAATTATTTACAGATTCTTGGATTGTAAAGTCAGACGGGACCATTAAGCTTCTAGATTGACATCCTGTGTAGCAACAGTATTTGGATTTACTCAGTTATCTCTGAAATGAAGTCAATAACTAGGATGTGTCTACTTTGAAGACATTCCAACCTGGAAGGAACAAGTACAAACTTTTGTACTCATAGTCATAGTATTAAATATAAGGATGAAAATAAAAAGCGAAGAAGGAAGGAGAACAGAGGAGAAAGCAAAATTTGGGATGTTAAAGCAAATTTCACAAGATAATTTTCGGATTTCTGTTTGTGACATCTCTGGACCATCAATAGTCAATATGACCCTTATTGGTGCTCTAAAATGAAGAACAATGTCAAACAGGTCCTGGCCCAGAAACCCCCAGAATTCAGATTCCTGAAATTGGTGGATCATGCAATTTCCTTTTATGACAACCCCTATATGGACATTGTACAGAAGTGAGATGCTCTTGCCTTTCAAGAGCCAAAGGAGAAGGGGTGCTATGCCAAAGAACTGTGCTATCACTTGTGCCTTTCCTTCCCTGTCTCTCATCAGTGCTTTAGTTTGATTTTAAATAGTTTAAACTAACTTTTTATTTTATTTGAAGAGTCGGTTGACAATTTTCTCACTTTTACAACTATCAAAGACTTTTTAGCTTACAGTATTCTGATAGTACTAAACTCTAGGAATAGGCACTGTTGTATCTACAAAACAAGAAACAGAGAATTCAATGATAAATATGCGGAAAAACAACATTGTCATAGCATGTCACCATTTCAATTTCCATTTGATCTGATGATATAATATCAGTCATTTAATTTTTGCACAGCATGAGCAAGTTAAGACAAAGCAAAAGAACAGTATTGCAAGAGCAATATCTCAAGAGCAATACTCTCTTCCTTACATCAATTATTTGATTTCACATTTATTTCATTGTCACATGAAAAAAACAGCTTAATGAATCTTAGAATATTTTTTCTGGTTCTTCACTTCATCTGAGATTGTTTATTAATTTCTATTTAATATATATTATTCATCAAAGTGCTCTGTTATTTAAAGTTGCATTTGAGGGAACATACTCAAGCCAATAATAAATTCTTCAAAGTGGAAGTGTGAACCTGTCTTGCAAAATAGCTATTTATAGAAGTTGTTTCATTTCTAACCACTAGTTCATTCAGGAATTCAATTTCCAAATTACGTATGTTTTTTCAATTAATTGAGTGACAATCTTTCCCACTTAATTTGCTTTCTTTTTAAAAATCTAAATATTAACTATATTTTCATCAATTATTCCTCCTAAAATGTATCATTTTGTATTGTTTATTCATGGAAAAAAATTGACATATAAAGCAGATTTTATAGTCACCTAGAAGAGATGGAATCACAGTATTCATTGTTATATATTATTATTTGAAATAATAAAAATAACTTGAATTATAATTGAAATCTTTCTCTGAAGGTTTATATTTACATGAGGTATTTGAGTCTCTTATGAACTGACTCCCAGTATGTCTGGACTCACACAATTTTTGCAAATGAAAAGTGAGAAAGGTATTGTGTGAATCCTGCAAGATTAAGTGATGATCCAAGTGCAGACCGAATAATGTCCTTACTTTAATCATAGAATTAAATAGCTGAGATTCAACGGCCATATAATCCCTCAACATACAAACTGCATGTGGGATGAAAGAAAAGTTTAATTTCCTCAGGTTCATAACATTAGTTCTGTTTATAAGCATTACAAGTGGTAAAGGTCAGCTCCCTAAGAATAAAAATGACACCATCAGCACTTGACTTACACATATGGAAAAATACCAAGCTTATATCCAACCCTACAAACAATTATTCACCTGCCTGATTTTACGCAGGTCACACTGAAGCAACTAGCTGTTCATCACCTTTGGTCAGGAACCACTTGCTACTGCTGCCCTAAGGACTATTTATTGCAGTGACTGTCCTCTGACCATGACAGCTTTCCTGTTTTATAACATCAAACTCTTTCTTATAGGTATTTAGAGGTGGTAACTTTCCTTTTTCATGCAAATCTTTAAAAAACAAAATCTGTCTTTCAGTGCATGTTCCTGAGATTTGACAGGGTGCAGCAGATGCTAAGGACACTGCTGTCCTGGCTGTGTTACTCACTGCCAGAGACTTATTTCTATGGATGCCTAGAAAGCATGGCTGTTCAGTCTAAGACAGTCTCTTAGGACTAACAAAGTGAAACTGAACTTGTTTTGAGCACATCTGTTTCCAAACTGACTCCTGCCACTTTGCAACTTATTTTCCAATCCCTGATTCACCAGGCTAATCTTGCAAAATCCTCAGTGATTTGCTGAAAAGCACTGAAAAAGCCATACGTCTCTTTTGATTTTTTTCCCCATTTCAAATGTATCAAGGAACTTGCAATAAGGACCTTGACCCTATACATTCCATTTTGGAATACAAAGCCATTTTCAGGCCAAAGCAGCAGCTCGAAGTAAATAGAAGCACCTGAAATAATTTCTTTCTCTGTGTTTCTGGATCCTGGGCACAAAGCCTTTAACACGGGAACAGTGTGTGTCATTTCAGCCAAATGCGGGTTTTGCTCCGATTAAGCTGTAAACCCTTGAAAGTAAGGATTTGTCATGGAAATGCTGACACAGCCTGAACTGAAGCAGGGTGAATGGCATAGCATGGTTCTCTGTACCAAAACAGCACAGCCTCAATTAGCACCAATCTCTGTACACACAGCCATGACAAAAGGGAAGCCGGGAGCCTGAATATTCACCCAAAGCACTTAAAAGGCCAGCATGAATCATGAGGGTCTTGCATATTTTTTGTTTGTGTGCAGCTAGCAGTGTGGTGTGCTATTCATTCTAGGTTAAGCTTTCAGTGCTGTCTAATAAGTGGCCCTTGTACAAAAACGTGATCTGTGCTTTTCCAGATATTTGTATGTCAGGCAGCTACACAGCAGCAACTTCTGTAATCCCTTCTCCTGCAGTTAAAGCTACTAGAAAGGCTTAATAATATCCCAGAGGCAAAGATGAAACGGTATCTCCACAGCTACTGTTTGCTGTAGAGAGCTTTTGAAGTCGAGCTTAAGATGTCTTTATTTCCCTACCAGAAAGAAATTCTTTTGCCCTTCTTTTTCCAGTGTTGTCATGATGATGTCTTTTTGCTTGAAAAATATTCCAAGAGGCTGCAGTGTTCCCATAAAGCATTAGGGAATGAGAACAGCTTTTCATCAGGGGCTCCTAGAATCTGTAAGTACAGTTTGTCACTACAGAAACCCACAGCCACCCTACCAGCAATCTCAATTTAAAACCCCACACTTTCTTCCTTATCACATTTATAGCAGCCTCAACCTTCACCAGAAGTTTATTCCTGCCTGGCTCTTGGCTTTCAACTTCAGTTTCTAATTAAATATAAACTGAGTTCATCATACACTTCCCATTTGTAGTTCATTCTTCTTTGGAGTAAAAAAGGGGAGGATGCTAAAGCTGTTAAATCTCTGTATAATCTCATCAAATGGTGGTATGGTTTGATAAACAAAACAGGATACCATCATATTCTTGTAAATACTTACTGATTCTAATTATCAGAATTATAGTTAGCATTTAAGAACCCTAATAATTTCCCATGCCGGTGAAAGGTACTGAAAAAAACTAGTCCCAAAATAACAAGTTATTACTTAACCATAAGACAAAAAAGAGTAGATTCAAACAGAGGGGAATTAAAACAAAACAAAGGGACAACATTTACCACTGCTAAGTCTCTTGTTGGTATCCAATCAAGCAAAAGAGTTACCTAAAAAGTAGTAGTGATGTTTAGCAGAAGTTTAGTGAGGATCCCTTCCCTGACAGGACTAAAAACCAGGAAGCAAGTGTCATTGTGTTTGCTTTGGATATGTAACAGCCAAGGCTGGGCACAACATTGTGGATTCAAGGTAAATTTCTGTTTCTCAGTGGCAAATAACAGATGAAGGGTAGAGGCAGGATATTCTTAAAAACACAGCTAACAAGGTTTTTTACAGAGTATGATGCAGAAAGAAAGGGGGTTGTAAAGAATATAAAGGTGAGGGAGTGGGAAAATAGATTTACAGCATTATTTTGAAAATATATGAATGAGGAAATTGAGTTGCTAGGGATAAAGACGGTATAGAAGTCATCCAATCTGAAATCAGTGAGCTTTAGCAGTATTACTTAATTGGAAAAGTATAAAAGAAAAGTCTTTGCAGTTACAAAAATATGTAGAAAATAATCCTAATATGATGGTGTAAGCATAAGGACTTCGAGATACCCATATTGAAGCTGCCTTTACGTTTCCAAGTAAAATGATTATATTGTTCATAGTAACACAGGAAGGAAGACTTGGACAAATTCTGGTTTAGTAAGGCTGAAATATGTCACTGAGAGTGACAACTATAAACAAACAAAAAAAAAATTCTCAGCAATCACCTCCACTCACATCAGAATATGTAATCAGTAATTTTATGGAAGGATGAAATTCAGTCACAAAAAAAAGTTTAAATATATCAGAATACATAGACAGTGATATTTGCAGGAAATCACCTGAATGCTTTAGAATAATTTGTGTTTTACTTGCAAGTGGAAAAATGTGGGAAAGCATGGCTAGGTAATTTTAGGTTTGCCAAATGCAAGAGTTCACTGACATAGCTCAACTCTAATGAAAAGATCCAACCTGAAAGTCCCTATCAGCAATGTTTATATATAGTTATAAAAACCCTCAATCACTATTCAGAGCAAATGAAAAGGCAAGCAGTAAAATGAATACTTCTCTGAACACACATGGACTTTTATTCATATACTTCAGAGCTGACCTGTTCCTATATGAACTGAGTCATAAGTGAAAGCCAGTCCATATGCCTCAAGAAATAAAATCAGTATAAACGTTATTGTTATTGGCTTGATACAATCTATCATGAAACTAGCTATGCTATTTCATCTGGGTAAGATCTATGAGTAAAATAAATAAATAAATAAATAAATACAGCTGATTTGTACCAGTTTTATTTTGATTTGATATATGCACTAAAGTGAGTGCTTTACCTTAGACTTTAAATAGGATCACTGTGTGCAAGATGGAAGGTCCTGTTTTCTCACATTCCCACTTTCTGCCCCAAAGCACTGGAAAGGAGCTCTATCATTACAGGCATTTTCTTCCAGTTATTCTTTCCATTTCCATATGGGGACAATAAAGATCAAACAGGAAGGGGGAAGAATTATCCTGCAAACTTCAGCTTTACTCCGGGAGAGGTCAGATTCTTTGGTGAGGTAGTAGTGCAGAGGACCTGCCTGGCTCTCAAATTTGAAACCTCAGCAGAAGGTTAGCCAAACTGTAGAATACTGGAAATTTCCTGTACCTTAAAACATCAAGGAGTCTTAAACTTGGAATGTTAGAGAGTCCACACCAAAACATGGTCATGGAACTTTGACGCATTTCATTGTGAATTCTCATCATACCCCAGATATCTAGTCATACATGCTGGATTTCTAGTGTATCTATGAGAAACTAGTCAAAACCAACATGTAGAGCACTCACTTCTACATGCCTGCAGTTTTCTGTTTATGGTATTTCCATAGAAACCTAAATGGTCTCAATCACTCCAAGATTTCTCTTGAATGAAAAGAAGATACCAGAAGTAGTGGGAGATAGATACCTGGACTTTTCTCTCCTTACCTGCTACAGACACAATGCTCTCAGTTCCCTGAGCTGGGAATAGAATAGAGTAGGAACTATATTCTAGACTGACATATCCAAACAAAATTTTAAAACATTTCATTTCATGACGGTCTTTTTCACTGACAACAAGAAGAAAAAAAGCACAAAAGTAGATATAAGTTGACTGTGGATTTTCATTTCACCTTCCTGCTGTCTAAACTATGCTCATAGCTGCTAATCCTTTCTCTGCAGGGCTTCTAATCTACCCCAACTGGATTCTAACAGCCTTGCCAACTCTATATAGTATCCTGATGGCTTGTCCTGCTGCTGTGATCTGCAGCAGCATGTGTCCACCTGCCAGCCTTGCCACAGGGCTTCAGGCTTTCATGATCCCATTCTGAAAGCAGCCCTTCATTGTTCAAACCTCTTTGATGCTCTTTTTCTAGGCTTTGCTTCAATAGCACTTTGCTTGTCTTTCTTTTTCTCATTCACAGTGGCAGCTTAGCAATGTGCATAGTTTGAACGTCCCTTTCATAAATACTGTGCCAGTTGGCCCACCCCATGCCTTCAAATTGGAAGGCTCTCAGCATTTTGGCTGCTAATCTGCCAGCAGTTTTTGCATAGAGTAAGACACCACCCCACTGCTCTATCAGTACATAAACATGGTACAGCAATATTTAGCATCTGGTGTCACATCTTTATCACAGTACACGGCCACAAATTTTTGGGGTTGTACAATAAGGTAAAATAGATAATTAATTTAAAAATGTATTCCTGGTTAAAAATAGCAGATACTCATTTAGATAGTCAAATATCTTCCTTCCTTCCCTCTTTTCCTCCTTCCCTCTTTCCCTCCTACCCTCCTTCCTCTCTCCCTCCTGTCCTTCTGTCCTTCTGTCCTTCCTGGAATTGTCTAATCCTTATAGCGTTCACAGATTGCTGTCAGGGACTGAGGAAAATGAGTTAGAAAAAGGAAGTGCAGAGTGACTTAAACATCATTACATGCTGGTAGATACAGTGATTGCTATAACAGATGATACAAAACACTATAAGTGTGATATTATTTGCATCTGCATGAATGTGTCTTTCACTTAAACTTCAGGAAATCCAAAGGCCTATTTCCTTTTAGTTTCATTCTCTGTTATCCCACTTAAAAATTCCCACTGATTGAGTTATTACACATCGTTTTTATTGCTGTTAACCTAATTATTTCCTGTCAGTGGAGGGTTTAAATGTGCTTTTGTAGCTGGCACTATTTAATAAATAAAAGTGAAATGATCTATAGATCAGGCTGTACTCCTAACTTGAAATCACCTTCTATTTTTTTTATAAACTTGTCCAAAACTTCCTCTTCTCTTTACTGAAGATTTTAAAATTAAGTGTTTCTTACCTAAAAGTTACTCTGAGATAAAGTAAGGATAAAAACAAAGGACACAAAGTTTATAATTAATATTATGCTTCACTAATGAATGTTTTGCTTGTCAACACCTGTCAGGCTTGCAATATTTTCTTCTCAAGCAGGAAGGTACTATAGAAATGTCAAGACCTCATAGGAATTCAGTACAAAATGTCTGGAAATAAATAAAATCTTTATCTGATGTTTTGAGACACCATGAAAACATCATGATCAAATATAGATAAAATCCTTGTCTCCTTTTTAAAAGAAAAATAATTGTCACAATTATATGTGCTTTTAACAAATCTTGCCTCTTGGTTTGCAACAGCCTAACTCACTAATATGTGAAGAAATATATACCTTCTTTGTGTTCATGGTAAGGACTTTTCACTTTGTAGGTGTTTTGGATTTACTACTGAGTGACCTTCCTACAGGTAGGGCTCCCAGAATGGCCACATAGTGCAATGTGCTATTACTCCCAGCAGATATGGTACCATCTACAGCATCAATAAACTCCTGAGCAGATGTTCAATACCTAAACATAATGACCACTGGGGAGCCATGATAACTGTCTACAAATACATAAAGGAATGTTATAAGAGGATGGGGAGCAATTATTCTCATTAGCCAACAAGGGCAGAATAAGAAAGAAGGAGCATTCTCTCTAAGCAGAAAATTTTAGCTTGATTTAAGAAAATCTTTAGCTGATAAGATTAAGAAATTATAAAACAAACCTGCCAAAAGAATTGATAAGATTATCATCATTTAAAATATTTAATGTGACCTTCTAGTATGCCTATTTGAGACTAGGAAACATAGGGCATAGTGTATTAATTTAGATTTATATGTGTCTGAGAGGAATTGTGTGTCTTATTAATGAAATCTAGCTTGAGAATGATCTTGCTGTGGTTGACCAGAATAGCTATTTGTTTCCATTCCCAAAGACTAAATATTAACCAGGAAAATTCATTTGTACAGTAATTGAAACAAAATTTTAAAATCTTGTCAAGGCATCCTCTTGTGTATGTGTGGATATTTGCAGCATTCTGCTGTGGGTTTTTTACCTTAATACTGAAAGTCAAGCTTTTCCAAGGCTTTTTCAAATTGATCTTATGAGCAGATGAATATCTTAGAGCATGAGTGTGCAATCTTACAGAAAGAGTATGATATCTATTATATATATTTTACTTTAAAACAGTATTTTAGGCATAACATTTCCAAAACTGAAATAGCTTCCTTTCAGTCCCTATTGACTCTCAGAGGACTACCCTTCAGAATCTTCATCAAAAGTGATGGATATCTACAATGTTTTGAGTTTCAAAAACATCACAATTGATGCAGGCATACCCTGAAAGAGAGAAAACAATATCCCTCTTTTCTTCAGAAACGAAATGTTTACTCTTTAGTCAGAAATAGCTTTGAATAGTTATAACAAATGTATTAGTTTTCTAGCCAATAGTGGTAAAACCCATGTAAGACCACTTTTATGAGTTGAACATGACAGAAGAAATGGTGACTTTTATCTACTGATAATATTCCAGCAGGCCTGAATATAATGACACCTTGCTGTCTTGTATTATGTGCTAGTTTCATTGCACTATTTATGAGTTGAATATGTAGATTTCATGTTGCAATAAGGTCTATTCTTGTATTGTCAAAATATGCCTCTATGCTTTTCTCTTGGGTAGATTAAGTTAAAATAGTTAAAATGACCTGCACTTCTGTCATTTCATAGCCATCATTACACATGGTTATCAGGCACCTTTGTATGTGAGTAGGGACATGCTATAGAATAACTCCCTTCAAGAAAACTGATCAGAAACTCAGCTAAATAGCATTCAACTGAGAAGGATCTGAAACACACGGATCCAGTAGGATTTGAAGTGCATTTGCCAAATTATGATCCTCTATACTTTGATATTGTGTTGAGTCTATAGGTTAGCTGAAAACAGGCCAACTGAAAACAAATATAATGATTTTCAGTTATGCTGGGAAATTTCCCTAAAGATCTTAAATATTGAATAGAATATAACGATTTCTATAGTTTTGTGAAATGTTAATTTTGTGGTGATGCCAGTAAATCAAGATTTATAAGGATTATATGTTTCATTTATCACCATGTGGTAGACATCAAAGATTTCCAAGTTAAAAACCTTCTCTGACCAAATAGCAACATTTTTCTGTATCTTCCTCAAGGAATATAATATTTGATTGATATTATTCTGATTGTGTGTGATAAATATGAGATCTTCTCAGTAAAATCTCAAATATTCCTCACGTTTCAGCAAGAATTCATCAGAATGATGGGTATAAACCACAGAATCATCAAATCTTTAAATTTGGAAAGACCTCTTAGGTCATCAAGTCCAACTATTAACTCCAGTACAAGTACCACTTCACATGAGTACCACCACAGTCACCATTAAACCATACCTCCAAGAGCCACATTCACACCTTTTTAAAGAGTTCCAGGGATGGCAATTCCTCTACTGCCATAGGAAGCCTATTACAATGCCTGACCACCCTTTCAATGATGTCATTTTCCCTAGTATTTAATCTATACTTCCCCTGATGCAACCTGAGGCCATTTCCTCTTGTCCTGTCACTTTGGAGAGAAGAGACTGACCGTCACCAGGATACAACCTTCTTTTAGACAGTTTTGGACAGTGATAAGGTCCTCCCTGAACCTCATTTTCTACAGGCTAAACAACCCCAGCTCCCTCAGCCAGTCCTCATACGACTCGTGCTCCAGACTATTCATCAGTTTCACACCCATGTGGTTCCAAAAATTTCCTTTATTCCTTTTTTTTTCTGCCTTCTGTAACTGCAGTATCTATGTCTGTTCATAAACTTATGGTCTCAAAACAACGATGTATTTCTTCAAAGAAGGAAAGCATTGAAAATTTAGGTTATTTCTGTAGGAGCAAATTAAACCTGTCCGAGAATATATTGGAACACTGAAGTTACTGGCACAGAAAAATATGTGGCCATGCTAGTATAATTTCACTGCCTCCAAAATAAGTTTTTTAAATGCAGATTTCCCACTGGTAATGATTCCTGGAAGGTTCTTACCCCTAACCTATGGAAATTGCTGGGGAAGTCCTAGCCAACATGTGCCAAAATCGTGCTTGAGTGTGTTCTAAGATTTACCAGTGCAGAAGATCCCATTAAAATGCTTTAGAACCTCCCATGGCACTATTTACTTTATTAAGAGAGCCCTACATAATACCTATGCATGTAAAATTGTTATGATCACTTCAGTGTCTGGTAAAATCATGGAAAAGTTTATTCTGGGAGGTATTGAAAAATACCTGGAGGACAATGCAGTCATTAATCATAACCAGCATGGCCTCATGAGGGTTCATGCTCATTTAACCTGATTTCCTTCTATGATAAGATAGCCCTGATTTGTGGCAAAGACTCTATAACTCTTTAAAGCTATAAAGTAGGCATGTTTATTACAGCGCTGGACGCATGAGAGATAATTCTCGAAAGATCATGCACATCTTCTGCTTCCACAACTCCACATATATCTCGTTACATGTTACATATGCATCAAATTGCACAACACACTTATGCATATTCATTAACCTCTCCCACTTCATATTATAATTAGTTTGCATGTCCATTAGGCATGGGCCAGGGTCTCTGGATGAAGTAATAGTCTTCCTCTTGATGAAGTAAGAAGTCTTCCTCAGGTGAACTTTATAAGCTCTGAGTGCTTCCTGGTCCCTTGGTCCAAGTCCAAGCCTCAAACTTGGATCTGGCCAGTTCAAGTCATGCTTGAATCTTCTCTCTCAATAGCCTAGCATCCTCCCATCCTGTTCTGGGGAGCATGATAGATGTTAGCAAGCAACATACATTGTTTTACAACTTACCTCTACTAAATCGTTTCTTAACCCTTCAAATCCCTTGATTCAGCCTGCCAAGTCAATCTAGGAAAGCCAGTAGATGTAATCTTTTCAGATTTCAGCAAAGCTATTGATACTACCCCTCATAGGTTCCTTCTGGACAAAATATCCAGCGCACAGCTGGATAACCAAGTTATGCAGTGAGTGAGAAACAGACTCACAAGTGAGGCACAAAGGGTTATGGTGAATGGGAAGACATCAGACTGGCAACCAGTCATTTGTGGGGTTCTGCAGGGCCTTGGCCTGGCACTCTTCAACATCTTCATTAACAACTTGGACACAGGACTTGAAGAAACATTAAGTAAGTTTGCTGATGACACTAATTTGGGAGAAGCTGTCGACCTGCTTGAGGGCAGAGAGGTCCTGCAGAGACATCTCACAAATTAGAGAGATGGGCAGTCACTAACAGTACGAAGTTTAACAAAGGCAAGTGCCAGATTCTGCACCTGAGCCAGGAGTTGTACTTGATGATCCTGATGTGTGATGATTCTGCCAACTCAAAGTATTCAATGATTCTATAAATTATAATGAGAATTCCGTATCTGTGTGAGAAAGAGGACAAGTATGCTATCAAAAAGATTTACAGTCCAGAGAATCCAGTAGATTTTATCCCATCAGACAACTTCAGTCATATCTTCAGGGGACAACTTTGTATGCTGAATTTATACTGAGGAAGGTCAGGTAGATATTCCTATTTGTTGTACATTAGGGAGAATTTTGATTGAAGGAAGTTTGTTCAGCAGTAGCTTGTAAACATGTATTCAGATATTGACTATGACATGACGTTTATTTTTCATGGGAGCATAGGAATAAAAGTCAGTATATGTTGTGCTTGGTATTTCCCAGGGAGGCTAAACATAATTTTTTAAAATTGTACATAGGTTTTCAGATAATATATTCACAGTCATTTCCTTAGTTTCTCTCTATAGAGCAGAGATGATTGAACTGCTACACTTTGCACAAAGACCAAGAAACAGATCTTGGTATCTTTATGGAGATTCAATATGCAAAAAATAAAAAGTAATTTGAACATCTGCTACTTGAATTCCTTACTAATCTGCCAAAGAGAATGCTTGGGATTGTTTTTAGCAATAAGAAAAATACACAGTGAGTTGGAAGACATTGATAACACTTGAGCAGAACAGCTCTTCAGCACTCTTGATGAGATGAGTTACTGTACAGATGGCTTCCATCATGCAAGTCTTTTCTGTTTATAGGGCTGCAGGTGGTAGAGTGGGAAACAGGGTAAGTGGAGGAAAGGTTAAGACTCCAAATCAATTGTAGCAGTTCACCAAGTAAAATCTATCCCCGCCAAATGTACTAGTTGTTTATCAGCACTGCCATCTAGAGCTGTGTGAAAAAAATTCACTGCAGAGAGCAGAAATGGTGAAATTAGATCTTTCATTGTACATAGAGGGAATCACATGCATGTGACACTTTATTGCATTTAAGGCAGTGTATCCAGCATCTGTGTTAAGGGAGCAAGATAAACTGAGATTAAAAAAAAGAATGAAAATAATGTCTAAAATACTCTGAAAACTTTGGCTGATTTTTATTTCTGGGAAAAAAACTCCTAAGAATTTGTTCTGTACATAGTTTAGCTTCCCTTTTGCAGCACAACTGAAATGTGCATTCTCTTGATCTACACTTATGGACAAGTTATTTTATGTGTTATGTATCCAGTTTAAAATACTTTGGAGTACACAGTAATCACATAGTTCTTTCACTGCAGCCTCAGCTCTCCTGGGTTGATTTTAATCATTCCTCATCTCTGAGGAGGGATCACAAGGGCTAATGACAGACAGAGATCCACTGAAATAATTTTGTAATTGTCACGCCTTAAGGGAGAGTAGGAAAAGAACCAAGCTGAAGTGCTGGGGAAGCTCAGAGCTTTATGTTTTTCTCCAAGTCTCTTTTTGAAAGGATGGGTACTTTGCTGTCTTTGCTACCGTGTTGTAATTTTTGCACACAAATGCAAAATAGATGTGTTTTATGTATCATTTCCCACACACACTGGGGAAATTATGACCTTTTTTAGCTGCATTACTTTATTCCTCTAAGCAAGGATTGGGGTTGCTTTCTGTAGGAATGAACACAACCTATTTTTCATGCTAGGACAGACTTCTGAGACAAAGGAGGGCAGAAACACAAGTTATTTTCTACCTAATCCTTAAAATATTATTTTAAATAATCATTAGCTTTAAGGCCATTAAGTAGCTATAATATAGGCAGAATCCATGAAAGCATTAAATTGCTTGAAGTATCCTTATTCCAAAGGTGATGGAAACGGTATATATATAAATGTCACTAAAAAAAAATGGCTTTTTAGTCACAATTACACTGCAATATAGAAACATTTGCGAGAATGTTTTAAGGCATTTGGGCCTAATTTTTTTTTCCTGATTTTTCTCACACCCCTTCTCATATTCCTACAGGTCCTTGCTCATGGGCATATCCAGCCCCTCTCAGCACACGCAGAGCAGCAGAATTACTGTCATCACACTGACCCTACAGGTGACTGTAGGGAGCTCATATAGGATTGGGAGCCTTGATGAATCTTGTGTAAGTTTTCTGTAATGGCTGGAGACACACTGAAAGTCTGACCTTCAGACATCAGTCTCCCTCTGTTTCTGGGTACAGTCTGCACATGCTGGGAGCAGCGAAGCCCTTGAGGTTTGGCACAAGCAGCAGAGGTTAGCCAGCTTTCCTCCAGGCAAGGGCATGTTCATCTTCTCCATAATGAGCTGACCAAAGCAGGGCATGAAAGCATATCACTTCCAAATATCTAATCCCTGTGCAAGGTGGCATCATCTAGAAGCTAACTATGTAAGACTCAGTCTATCAACCCCTAGTTCTGTGTGGACACACACCTTGATATAAACTCATGTCTTTGGGAATATCTTTCATTTTCTGCCTGCGGAGTGGTGCTACTACTGTCTACAATTCTCCACAAGACATTATAGCCTCCAACTGGAATAGCATGCAGTACAATAACCCTTGACAAAACACATTCTTGTCCACTTGCTCCAGAAGATGCCAAGGATATGCTAAATTTCAACATATAATTTTAAGACATAAAAACAACAACAAAAAAAAATTCATTACACTTCTGTTTAGGAATCTGATCATCCTTACCTTATTTAAGGCTGACACTTTCTTTCCTGCCTGGTGACAGGAAGTCCAGGAGCAAGAGAACTGACAACTGCTGGTGACAGTGCCAACGGTGACCTGAGGAACGTGGATGCATTCAAAACAGGCTGACACTCATGGAAAATTCATTTTAGTCCTCAACCACTGCCAGATCATTTTTAAATAAGCCTTAGGTGAAGTAAGGTGCACTAACTGTTTTCAGGAGATCTGAAAGCTCAACCATCAATATTATCATCCAGTCTTTTGACCTTAGAATATACTATAGCCTCCTTTCATCTCTAAGCTAATTAACAAATGTATTAGACCAAGGACAGACAGAAACAGAGTCACCAGGTACCGGCTCTAGATCCTTCACTGATTTCTCAGGAGGTTTCCTTGGACATTGTAGATTAGAGGTACTTGTAGATTGAAGGTAGTGAATCCATCTAGGGTAGAGGGCTGTAGTGTGATAGAAGGGAATCCTCACCCTGGTGAGAAATCTCTGTCATGGAGAGCCCTCAGCTTCTATCTGACATTGAATTATTGTGTTAGATAAAATATCTCCCTTCTATTTTCCCTCCTCATTTTAGTAACATTCCTGGTGCCAGAGGCATGGCTGGTCTCTGATCTGGTTGTAGTCTTATCAGCTTTCCAGATGGTGAGGTCATAGAGAAACAAAGATCATAGTCATAATTGAAAAATAATAAAAAGGAGAATAAATATTACAGGAATAAAGTAAGGAATGGCAAGTGTACCTCTGTAAAGCAAGTTAAAAGGCAAGAATGTGACTAAATGCATAAATACATATCAGCGCAAGATGTACAGATTAAGACATAATTGATTTATCATGTTAGACAGGTGCTTCAACTGAGTTCATGCTAATACCTAACCCATTGCAAACAAGAAATAAAACATGTAATTTAAAAGGAACAAAATTTTTTAAAATACCAAAATTTGGGGGTTTAGGGGATGTTTTATTTCATATGTAATGTGAATTGCCATGAGATTAGAGTACACATTGGGTCTGTTACACAGGTTTAGCTTAAACATGGCACCTCAACCAGCCAAAGTAACGTAATGAAATATCTGGGGTTTTTCAGTGTCTGGATTTCTTTTCTTGTTATCAAAGTAGCCTCTCATCAGTGAAAATCTTCCCACTGCACTTACTTACTAGTTCAACAGTGTTCAGTTCCAAGAGCTAAAACAAAATATACCTAGGTTTGCTTAAAATACCATGTCTTCCTTGTTTGCTTGTATACTTGTATTATTGAGATGATGTGAAGCATACTGCTTTGGGAATATTTGGGAATATTGAAAGCTCTGCTATCAGTAAATCTGGTAGTTTTAAAGCTAGTTGCCCGTGTGAATTATTTTTAAACAAATATAGTCAAATATTGTTTATTGCATTGAACTGTATTCCAAAGTACAAACTAAAAACAGCAGAGCTTTTAACAAATTAAATTCAAAATAATATTTTATCTATGTTGTACATAGAGGTTTCACAGTTTAGGAAAGCTGAAGTCTGAAACTCAGTCTCTGACATGATGTGCTTAAAAGCAAGGTTTGACATGTGATTTTAGTCTAGTCAACCCAGTGGCTTAACATAACAATGTTATTATCAGGGAGCCACATCTGAAGCTCAGATATTTTACACCTTTGGTTATTCTGGTTCTTTTGTATTTTGTTTAAGGCAGTTCTTGCTCTTTGACTAGTTGGTTATTTGTACTAAGTTGAAGGGGAAAAGATGAGAGCCAACTTTTGATGTTTACAGTTAAAATAATAAAAAGTCTTTTTCCCTTGTTGGACACCATTACTTGCAGAGAGATGGCGCATTCAAAGAGAAGCAAATGCACATACAGCAGTCTAAACTCCCTGTCACTGACAGGCTCTGAAAAGGTTGTTCATTGTTGTATAGCTGAACCTGATAAAAAGTATGGTTCCCTACTGATATCTAGGAGGCCATTAAAATATCTCGAGCTGTTCCAAAATGCATAGTCCCAATTAAAGAGAAGTCTCTGTGTACTTCTTCCTAGGGGTAGACTGATAAGCCAATAGCAAACCATTCTAGTAGTGGAGACAGAATGAGTGTGAGGATTAGCCCTTAAGGGGGCATGGATACAGCAGAGCACCACGGGCAACACCGGTGAAGGGCTGAACTTGTTGGAGCCTTTCTGGCACCTGTTCCTACAGGTGGCTGCATTTTTCTACCAGGGCAATACAAACTGCCCATAATTGCTACACTTTTGTAAATTTCATTATCATAATTCTGTGGTTTGTTAAATATCTCTGTTTTCTTCAGTGGTCATTTAAATTTTTATGCCATGAATACAGTTTTTTGTGGGAAAAAAAAAAATCAGCAAAAATCTCTTTCTCTGCCACAGACTCAACTATTGAGACCAACAGTCTCATTAAATTATATTTCATTTTTCAGTACATACTTACATTAAAAGGACATCCTTTTTTTTCCTTTATAAGACAAAAAAATGCAATGATCAGGAAACAAATATCATGAAGATGAGGGAAGTAATTTCTGGTAAAGTCTGGGGAATCCAAATTTCAACCACTGTAACTTTTTTTTCTCTTAGTAACTTCAGCAAGCTGTGGTAAAATTCTGTGTAAAGAATTGCACTTTTAGGAGTCTTCTAGCCAGACTTCTAGTCATTCATTTGCCCTGTTCAATGATCCTTATTTAACAGCTCCTCCTGGATATTTCTACCTAAGTTAGATATGTCCCAGAATGCACTGCCCTACTTTCTCCCTGGTCCCAAAAGTCTTTATCTTCTCTGATTCAAATAGGACAGATGGCCCAGAAGAGATTAACAGACCTCCTGAGACTTATTTCACAAAAACTGGGAGGTCTGTTATAGTTCACTAGTTATGTGATCTTTGTTCTAAAAATGATATAATAGTTATGATTGTAACAGCTTGGACATTTCAGATTTTATTACCAATTAACCTTCAAAATCATGTAATGATTACAGACATAATAACTTACTTTTTTTTCCATTGAGTAGATAGCACAGAATATTTTTAATTGTTTAGTAGTAAGAAATATAATTAATAAAAATCCTTTCTGTTTGGGATCAAACTCAAAAGCTGTCTGGTTACCTAACAGGATCACTAATTTAGTGATCATACACAGCCAGCTACCATTGCACAGTCAGGATAACACTTAACTTCAAAATTACTTCAAAACCCTGTGTCCGTGGCATACCAGAGGGAAATAATCTCTGTCTTTATTTTTCTCTTCCTACAAACAGTGGGAAAAGACATGTTCAATGTTTCAGGTCTAGGCAGTGACAAACTGAGAAGAAATTGGTCCTTTAGATAGTTGAGGTGTTTGGTTTGGGTTTTTTTGTTTGGTTGGTTGTTGTTTGTGTTTTGTTTTTATTATTATTATTATTATTATGAATTTGGTGTCTGGAGTGAGATGTGCCATGTTTTCATATTATTGCTTTAAATTGTAAGAAGCATAAAAATAAAAGATAAGCAAAAGACAGAAATTCATATTTGCCATAAGAATGGCTAACCTGCTAGTAGTACACTAGCTCTCCTCAAGGAAATATACAGAGCATTAGAAAGCCAACAACTTTACTGTGAGAATTTCTAAAAAAGTTATTACTTTCAAGTATGGCGTCAACTACTTCTTGAGGTGAACAAATAAGCAATGATTCAATGTGAGAGAGAAGTGGGAACTGTGCACTCACACTATATGAGGAGTCTTTGTACTACCAAAACATCTCTGAAATTGGAAATAAAGCACAAAAGTAAAGGAGAAATAATACAACAGGAGACAATTCTTGTTACATCAGACCAGAGACTGTCTCCTGATAGTATATGATGGTGAGATAGCACCTATCTCATTCATTTAAGTTTAGAAGACAAAGAATTCCCTAGCTGCTCTTAATATTGTATAAATCAGCCTATGCAGGGTTCATGCAAAAACTATTGGCATTTTTTAACACACCACTTGTATGTGTCTCATTTTAATAAGGTGAGATGACATTAAAGAACCTGACATTCAACTTTTTTTTTCAGATTAATCACATTGGGTAAGGTGGTCCTTCTTTGTATATGAATGAAGCTGAGTTCATGGAACACTTTGGTTTCTTATAATCCATTCTCATTGCTTATAAAGAGCACAAACCAGAGGGATTTAGTGATTTTATCTTACTAAACCACGATTTTATTTCTTCCTCTTTTCTGTTCTTTTTTAATTTTGTGATAACAAATTCTGGTACTATTAAGAGATAAATTATTCCATTTCTATATACATATATTTTACCTCCATAAAATAAGATTACAATTATTAAAAAAAGTTATTGTTACATCTTGAAATAAAGTTGATTTTTATAAAATTTTAGTCATGTTAAAAAATAGGATAAAGTATTAAAATCAAAGCAACTTCACTGTTTCAACAGTTGAAATAAGAAAATAAAATAAAAACATTTTGTATTTTTCTCACATTAAAAACATATTATATTATTACAGCTTCACAGAAAAAAATATTTTGTCTAAATAACTTTTACCTACCTGTCATGATTTAGGAATGGTACTTCCCAATTTAGTGCTCCCACTGAGACTCTCCAAGTCATGTGCCGCATGATTACTTCCTCTTCCTATCCCTCTACTCCCTTTGTCAGGATGGAGAGGAGAACTGGAGGGATAAAGGATAAAGATCACAAGCTGAGATAAGAACAATTTACTGGAAACAACACTGAGATAAGAAGAAAAAACAGTAACAGAACAATATTAATAACAAAAATGCACAAAAGAGAGAGTGATTCACATGCAAAAGTGATCACTGCAGAGCTCAAAACAACCAGAGCCACACCACCCTCACAGGTGGCACTGGTCCAGCTCAGGACCAGTGCCAACCCACCGTTTGCTCTGTTTTGGGACCAGCATTGCCCCACTGCTCCATCCACCACACTTGCTCAACTGGAAGGAACCCCTTCTTCTCAGAAGACACTTCCTTCCCCACTCCTGGCAATGATGGGAACTGCCATAGAATAATCTCTGGATTCTAGCCATGCTGCCTCCTGCCTACTGCAAAACTTAACCCTGTCCTGACTGGAACCAGTACATAACCATAGACTATTGACAGTTTTTGATTTTTTTTATGGTGTACTATATAGACATAAAACCCAGAAAAGGATACTATATATGTAGTATATACACTATATTATGCTATACATATACTATGGCATGCTATATATACAGAAAAGGGAGGACAAATATTAAGGATATGCAAATATAAAAAAACAAGTGATGCACAGTGCAATTGCTCACAACCTGCCCATTGATGTCCAGGCAGTGCCCAAGCCGCAACCCCCAGCCAGTTTTCTTCGCAGTTTATAAAATGAGCATGACATTATACAGTATGGAATATCCCTTTAGCGAGATTTGGTCAGCTGTTCGGGCTGTGTGTCCTTCCAGCTTCTTGTGCCCCCAAGTCGACTCACTGGTGGGGTGCTGGTGGGGTGCTGTGAGAAGCTGAAATGTCTTTGACTTAGTGTAAACACTGCTTAGCAACAACTAAAACATTAGCACGTTACTAATGTTTTTCTCATCTTAAATAAAAAACACAGCCCTGCAACAGCTATTAGAAAGAAAATTAGCTTTATCCCAGCCCAAAACAGGGTAATCAGTTAAATGGAAAATTCTGACAGGAAGAATAATTTCACAAGCATTTACAGACCAAAAAATAAATACATTCCTTATAGGGACAAGATTTGGGAATTTTATAAAGGAGGAAATTAATATGAAATTTGGAATTCTTAACACTTTAGATTTCTAGCCCAGATATTACCCAAATGACACTGTAGAGGTTCACATCTAGAAAGGAGAAGGTCACTAAAAGAACAATCTGCAGTTTTAGTCAGCAGAGGAAAGGAGATATCTAACATCTGCAGAGAAAGATACTGCTTAAAATCTCCCCTTTTCTTCAATGCCCTTGGAAGACAATCCAGCTGTGATAATTTATTCTAGATAAGTTCTCTAACTATTCTGTTCAAATGCATGCTTTTGTTTGTTTGTTTGTTTTTTCTTCTTTTGGTTTGCTTTAACAGAGCAGGAAACAATCTGAATGGGGAAAAAGGGGCATTATGTTCTTTCAGGTTTATACCTCTCTCCAGGCTAAGGATAGTCTAGAAATCAGGTCTTCTACCTCCTGAATTAATGGTTTAAAGTTAGACTGTGGAAAACTCTATAAAATGTCTTGGATTTAATTTTAGTCCTGGGTAGATTTAACTGTTGAATTTTCTTCAGAGATTTTCATCTCAAATTGAATCACAATTACAACAGAGAAAGATTAATTGTACTGTGTATGTACTTCTATCCCCTACAGGTGATTAAATGTTGGGAATGTTAAAAGATGAATAAGGAATGGCTGAAAGGACACATTTAATTACCTACCAGATTAAGGAGAAAAATTCTGGAAAGAAGGTAAAAAGGATCAATGGATGGGATGGCTGTTTTCGAGCAGTCTGAATTAGGAAAAGCTACGGGAAACAAAAAGGTTCCTTTATTCCAAACACTACTCCAACCTGATGCTCTCAACAGATTTTGCCAGTTGGTTGCATAGGTATTCCTGACAAAATGGTTGATTTTATTTAATCTTGTGGAGTTCTTCATATTGTGTAGATCACCACTGAATTCAGCTGTGTGCACAAAACAGACCAAAATAACACAGGCAAGTAGATATTCAAGCAAAGTTCCATCTGAGAAGGTTTGGATGGGAAAGTGGGAGGCTAGGGTGCAGGGAAGGAGATGCAGTTCCCCTGGCATTGCCAGTAAGAATTTTGAGAGCAAAACCCTAATAATTTTCAAATATCATGTGGATTAGCAGTAGTTATTCAGGGACTGTTATATCTCTTTATAGCCATCAGTGAATGGCGTGTGTTAAGGTGGTGTTTCTATAGCAACTCCTTCCCGCCGCAGTCTACCAAGAGCTCCTAATGCATGTACACAAGGCAATTTTTAAAAACTTGTAACTGATCATTTGGGCACATTATTAGTGCCTCAAAGATTAAATGGTCAGAGACTTCAAACACTGAAGCAATTAAAGGGTGGGTGGTGGTAGCTGAAATCAAATTTGCTCCAGTATTGCTCCTCAGTTCCCCTCAGAACATTTTATTGAGTTACAGTGGAATCCATTCAAGAAAGTGTTAGGTAATTTAGGTTCCATGTGAAACAATTGTGGAAAGTTAGAGAAGGGATCCCTGGGCCATTTTAACCTGGTGTCAGAAGTATTCTAGTGACCTATTATAGGATGTTTAGCTGAAAAAAAAGAGTTTCACTCAAGAGGATATTGGAACACATATACCCTTTCCCAGTGTTCATTTCTTTAACTTCTTGAACTTGTGGATGTATATATACCATAGTCTTTCCAGTGAATCCATCTTGATCCCCTCAAGATGCTATATTAAATGAAATGGGAGTTTGGTGAATACACTGGTCCATATGTGAGGATATGGAAACTCATTTTACCTCAATCCATTTTCATTGTGAGTGAAGGATGAAGAGAAAAACTTCCTCTCAATAGGATATGTTTAAAAGGATCCCTTTTTTTTCCATACTGGTTTCATCGTGTGCTTCTCTCCCATGCTCTGTATTGGCTGTCTGTCAAGGTCATATGAACTGAATTTCAAATATTACTCATATCCTATCCTCAATGGCTCATTAGAGGATTTTAAATAAAAGCTTTTATTACCACAAAGACTGCAACAATGTCTACATCTGTATGTGAGCAGGTGATCACTACTTCACAGAATTTAAGACAAGATATCACTATCATCTTTGTGAAGAGACCAAAACCCCTGGAAAATCAGATGAATATATTCAGAAATTTTCCTGTGGGAAAGATTACAAATATGTGCTAAATATTTCACTAGTAATACAAATGATGTAGCAAAAAATTATAATTTCCTGTATTCACAGGGTAACTGTTAGACTGGTACTGGAAGTCAAGTGAATGCTTGCTTGAGATGAACAAGTTATTACTTGGAATACATCAGTTGATCTAGAAGAAAATTGTTTTATTATTCTGATTGTAAAATTGTCATGAGAATCCCAGGCTGGTGTTCTAAGTCACAGAACTATATAAATCAAACAGGTTTTTGTACATCTTTATTTCCCCTCTGGGTCCTCTTCTGTAAACAGATATCCTACTTTTATTTAATGGAAGTAAGATCATGGCTATTATCTCAAAACTATCTTAGAGAACTAATAATTATGATTTTTTCTGGGTGAATCTGCAGTGCTTTCATGTACTCTCACATTTAAGTATTCCTCTGCTTAAAATATTAGCTGTATGCAGATCATATGAACAGTGAGAGACAGTGTGATTTATCCTACACTTTCTGAGTAATAACTAGGAGAGATATAAATGAATTTTGCTTTTGCATTCATTTCTTAACATAGTTTTTGGAAGCATTTCCATTTTATTTTTTTGTTTAGATTACCTAAATGGAAGAATATATACAATTCTAAAGAGAAACAAATAAAAAATGTCTGTTCCCAATGAGTTTTCAGGAGGTGTTTGTGTAAAATGAGACATAACTATTGTTAAGTGACTATAATTTATAATCAGAATTTAATCTAAGGCCATGTATGAAAATGTTTCAGTGCAGAGTCCACTTGTCATTCCATTTTGATTTTGTTATGATTGCTTTTTATAAAAGTAAGTACACTTTTCTGTTTAACATCTACACTCCCTCTACTCTAGTATTCACAAAATGAAAACTATGAAAGGCTCAAATTCCGTTTCAGTTTTTTTTCATCCATAGGACCCAGAAGTAGAATCTTGATGGAGATAGGATAAAGGCATTTATGAAAATAAATTTTTAATAATATACCTGGGCATGCAAACATTTATATGTATGATTATATGTATGATTAAGCTTATAATTGGCTCCACTGAAACTATTGATACCAATGCTCGGTCCGTTGAGTCTTCAGCTTTGGTCTTGTCAGTGTTTGTAATATTAGGATCAGTACAGTACGTACCATGTAATAATTCCTAAAATGTTCAATGTCCTTTTCTAAAGCAAAATACTTCTGCAAGTGTTAGGTGTATATTTAAGGACCTAGATTCTCGATCTAGCACTATTATATCTTGTTTTAATTTGAAATAAAGAAGTTGGAATCTAAAACCTTAGTGCTCAGAAGTCTCTCATTTATTTTTTCAAGAAATCGAATCAGAGATAAACTACTGGAATGTGTCTCCATGGAATTCATCTAGCAGAGATTAGATGATCCAACAAACAGTGGAGTTGTTTCTTTTAAAGTCAAAAAAGGGTTGGCAACTGTGTCAGAAAGGTGATTGTTTAAGTGATCTTGAAGCTTTGGAAAACTTCCTGCATATTGTATTTAATGGGAAGTAATTTACTCTCTTTTCAGGAAACAGAATGTTGATGCGTTTCCATTTGACTGAAAACATTTCCTCTTATCTAGCCTAAACATGCAAGATAAAAGTGCAGTTGATATTTTAAAAGTGAAACTTTTTCATAAATATTTAACTTTGCATCAATTATTGCTAAGCTTAAGGCCACATGCATTTAGTAAGAGGTAGGAAAACAAATGTGGAGTGGGAAGACCAACTGGTGGTTCTTTCATGACTACAACCCCCCTAGATCTCATCTTTTCATGGAAAAAAAAAAAGCAATGGAAACATCTCTTCTCTGCCCCCTAAGATTACAGGGATAAAACTTCCTTAGTTCAATGACTAACATGTTCATCTAAATGTTTGTTCTTTGTATGAAAGAACTGCTATCCTCTACACACAGAATTGTGAGAGAGCCCTTGGGGCTCTTAAACCATGGCATATTCATGCAACAACTCTCCTGCCCTTTGTGAAGATGTCTTATTAAGGATGCCCTTCATCTTTCCACTCAAGAAACACAAACCTCCATCCTAATGGTGACTGCATTACAGCACTGGATGATAACCATGTCAGCATGGTTGCTGGCTCTCCTCCCAAGCAACATAAGTTTTCAAGAAAAGGACATAGAAATTTAGCATGTTAACAAGCTCTGCTCTTCCAGAGGAGAAGTCACATCAGAGGCTAGCTACCTGGGAAAACAAACAAACAAACAAACCAGGCAGTGAACATCTTATCCAAGTAATCTAATACCTTGGTGGTATGCTTAGACTTTACCTCCACATTTTACTGCTTGCTTTCAGCTCTGAGCAAACTACAGTTCTTTTCCCTTGACAAACTCAAACTATGTCCAGCTGCACAGACAGAATTTAATTTCCCTGCCAAGATGCCCTAGAAAGTGTGTTTATTATTTCCAAAAGAATTAAGAAGTGATCATAATGGATAAGTAAGGAGACATTTGTTCTGTTTTGGGTTCCATGATTCCCAGTGACATATGCAAAATTAAATTTAGTAAATACTCCTTTCATAAATTTAGCTTCAGGTTTTTCCTCTGTGCAAGCAAGCGCTGCTAAGCTTGAAGTTTGAAGAGTCAGGACTTACCTTAGTCTGAAAAAGCTATTTAAATTTATTTAGACAAAAAACAAGTTAATAAGTCAAAATAATGTTATAGTCTCAGAAATAAAAGAAACATACAAAAAAACCTCTCCAAAACCAAATCATAAACAAAACCAGAAGAATTTGACAGAAGCTCAAAACACTAATCATGCTATGAGAAGATCGTAGTTCACTCCTCAACTTCCCAACAAACTTTCTTGGATATTGTCACTAATCTCCGTACTGCAGTCCTGAACTATACAAAATAGATAACACTTGCATTTACTCCAGTACTTAAGCCCTAATCTTCATGGTGCAGAAGCTACTCACACTGTGTGGATGCACAATGCATAGGATACTGATCTGAGTGTGACATACTAATCACATTTGTATCATTTTAGGTACTATAACATTTCTTTAGCTACGTTGCTGAGCTGCAATGTTTGCTTAAAAGCCAATGTTGCACACAACGATGAGAAAAGTTTCAGAAGTTGTTATCCAATTTAGGCACTTTAGTCTAGCATGCTGTTATTTAAGATTATGTCAGCACTTCCCTTATCTTGTTTTTCACCAATCCATAATTAGCTTGTACAAAATTCACTAAGGACTACATTTTAGTGTAGAAGATCTTTTATGCAAAATTGCTTACCAACATGGAAACAAATAGCTTAGTTGAAGGTTTACTATAATGCAACAGGAAATTTATTTGTGTTCTTATTTGTCCTTGTAAAATAGAGATCTTTTATTTAGCCTATCTCAGTGAAGGATGAACAGATGACAAAGAATACTGTCAGTCTCTGAATCCATCTCCTATATTTTCCTCCTTTCCAAAATTCATTCCTTTCATCTTGTATGCTCATTACCCTTTTGTTTATTTAGGATAACATTATGACACTGCAAAAAGATAATCAAAACCAATCTACCTTTTTCAGTTCTTAGTGATCTTCCAGTCTTATTTTTTTCAAGTTCTCTTCCTTAATTTTATGTCTTGTTGTAATCTCAACCTTTATCAAGGTCTTTACCCTACTGAGGTTAAATTTTTCAAATGCCTTATCTTCCCACAAGGATGGAGTTCATGTTTCATAGATTAGGCACCTTCACACTCAATGAGCCTTTATTTTTCTCAGTAACCATTAGAAATAAATAGGTACCTCTAGAGGGTGACAGATTCCACTCATGGGCAGTATTTTTCACTATTATTCACATCAGAAAGATAATGAGTATTGTTACTTACTTGCATCCATCCACAAGAACTATTAATAGACATTCTGCATTTCTTTAATGATGGGTACCACATATTCATAACACTATATAAATAATGGAACAAGTCTATATTATAGTTTATTTGTTAATAAAGGACCATGACTTCCCATGGATCACTCTGAAAATAATCTGGTTTTTACAGATCAGCTGTTTAAGCTTTTTACATGTCCTCCAAACCTTGCATATACAGGTTTGTCAGTGCCTGAACTGGCTTTTTATCACACTTGGGAAATGGATCAAAACTTTGCTAAATACTGAAAAAGTACCTGTGGGGGCCATTCTATAATTCTGTTGAAAATATGAGAATGGACAGTGATTGTAAAAAAAGATATTAACTGAACGTAACAAGAGTGAAGTGTTCACATCACATTTTGCTAATGGTCAGTCTCAGCTGACATGACAATTCTGCTCAGTTAGTTTAGGCTCTAATCTGTTAAGCAATATGAGAAATTGTGAAGTGCATAGTTGCAGATTCAATAAATACTTACTTATTATTCTGATCTGTGACATACAACTGGTACACAGAAATAGAGTGATGTCAGTATGTCAACTTTGTTATAACACACTCAAAGAAAAACTAAGCAGTAGATTGCAAACAGAAATTTCCTTTAGGAAATGCTGTGAAAATGTTGTGAAATTGTTTCTTCAGCACATAGCTAATTGATAAATCTTTATTTTTCCTCATTTCCTTTAGAATACAATCTGATTGTAAGGAATTGTTTTACCTTTATACTCAAGAGTCAATGGACAAAATACAGGAATGATCCCAAGAAAGGAAAACAAAACTGGACTTTTCAAAGGTAAAAATTATAATGCTTTCCTGATAATTCATTAATTCATGCTTCCATGTTGGCCCAAGGCATCTTCAACGTGTCCAGTGTCAGAAAAAGCTAAATGCATTTTTCCTGTAAATTTCTCCAGTTGTATGAATAGAACATTGTCTTGAGACAGAAAAAGAAGAGTTTGAACTAAAAATTCACTTTTCTGAATTAATATTTTAAGTACACAGCTGACAAAAGGTGAGAAGAAGCAGTTCTATCAACATATCTGATTTTTAAGAAGATATTTGAGGATGTCAATGCTACCTAACACTTCTTTCTTCAACCTACACTTAAGTTCTGGTGAAAAGGCATTTTTAATATTTCTCCTGCCAGTGCTCCACACTGGGTATTATGTAGTGCTATATGGTGCTTGCAGCTCAGATTGCCTTTCTGAGGTATTTCTTCTTGAAGAACATGCAGATTTTAAACATTAACTCAGTCATAAGACTCCAGATGTAGCAGAGTTGAAGAGTCAATCCTTGCTCTATAATTTTTTCTTAGACTAGGATAATCCATTCTCTGGAGATCTGGAGAGCTGGGGTGGTATTGCTTGTAGAAACTTGTAAGGATTTGCAAGTGTTTACACGTGAATTAATGGTGAATTTCAAATTATTGATTGTGGTTAAAGTAGCCAGCATGATAATCTGTGGGGTTTTTTTATTTTTTATTCCAGCAGCAAAATAAACAAAACAACTTGCTAGTTTTACACTACATCTGTTTGTCTCAAATTAAGGTTTCAGTTGTAAAACAGCCTACTCGCTCTCAGAGGGATTCCTGCTGTGGGCAGGAAGGAAAGAAAACCTCGATGAGTTGAAGCCAAATTGCTGTTAATTTGCTCAAAGATGCAGTGATAAACGGTAGTTCAAATGCACAAGTTCTTTTCAAGTGAATATTTCATCACAAATTGTATGACCTTTAAAGATACTATTGAACTATTGTCCCTTTATAAGTAGAAATAACTATATGCTATGTTTATGTGATCATTACTCCCTTTATCACATATTTCAAATGCTTCAAGATGCTCTCATGCTGTTTACTTCATCTGTTCAGACAGTAGGTGATATATGAGAATCTTAAAACTAAAATTGATGGAATTCTCTGATGTTTTTTTCATGAAAGAAATGCAGTTTTATGGAACTACTATCAGACTTGATTAAACAAGCATTAAATTTTATTTAAATTTCTTAACCAAATATAAATCACAAGGCTAAAGAATAAGACTACATTTGTTTTCAGAAGTACTACACCAAGACAGTATTGTAACCATGTTAGAAAAGGGGGGAAACTTTCCTACTAAGATAGATTGGTTTTTTCATGTCCCAATGTTAATCATGTGTTCCACTAATATGGAGGTTTTATATTTTTTCATCTTAGTACCTTAGGAGAGTTATTTCCTCAGTCTTCTCATGCCCAGATCTTTCTCAAGAAGCCAAAAGGTTCCAGGCATCAATTTTGTATCATTGCTTCATGTCTTCCAGTGCCTCAGACTTGCTGAATGTGCACAGGGCTACTTGCTTGGAGACGCAGAGCTGACTTGACATACTTTGTGCCAGATCAGCTGTGTGGTGATAATGCCTTGAGATAAAAATCAGATTGGAGGCTAGTTGCACTTGCCTGGCCCCTTGCACATGGTCCATGTATGGCTTTCTGAACCCATCCTTTGCATGGTACTGTCCCTGCAGACCCATTTCTGGGTTGACTAGATTCCATCACTTGTGGGTTTGCTCATGGTTCTGATGCTTCAGTGTCTTGAATGTTTCTTCAGATGAAGACAATCATGCAATATGTTTTAATTTCACAACATTATGATAAAATTCTTCCATTTTATTCTTTTTTAGTGAAAAGAAAGGGTAAAAAAAGAAGATGTAACAAGCACATCGGTTTTGATTATCTGTACTTAGTTTAACACAAGATGCTGATTTTGGTTTACTGGTTAGTTAGATAAGCAAAATCAATAAGTTAATTTTTTCTTTTAATTTTCAATGCTATATAAGGGGAATATTGTAGGCAGACTTATAGACTCTCAACTTAAATGTTTCAGTTACTGATGAAAAGGAGCTTATGAAGTTAAAGAGACCATAAACACATATACACTACACTGAAATAATTTTTAGGTGTGAAAAATGATATTATGTTGTATAACTGTCAATTCTTTTTCAGATGTTACCTGTGACCTGAATGAGGCCAAATCCAGACAAAATCATAAGATGCAGCAAAATAATCAAAAGCTGTGTAGTACTTACACATCAAGGAAGCAAAGTAGAGGTCCAGCATTCTCTAGATTCTTACATATGTCAGATCTCTTATATGGTGATGCATATTTATATTGGCCATATACTATGCTGCAATATATTTGCATTACTAAGTTATTTCTGTGATTAGTATTTAGTGGTGATAACTGGAGATCTTTAATAGACATTTAGGAGAAGTATATATCTGCTTTAATATCAGACAAAATTCCTTCAGTGTTCATTTTGTCTGAAGAAGAACCTGTGATTCTAAATAGCATTTTCTCACTGTGATTGTAAATGCAAGCACAAACAGACTGAAAGCTCTGAAATACTACAACAACAGAAGCAAAAATATCTTATCCAACATGGAAAGGGATCAAATAACTATATAATATCTAATACCTAAACAAAATTTGCCAAAAAGTTTATAGTTAGTAAGAGGAAAGGAAAAGGTCACAGATCCTTTGACTCTTGCATATTCTGTTCCTATTTTTATCTTAATCCTGACTGGCATTTTGTTCTGAGCTACAATTTATAAAATTACCATTTATTCCTGCCAATGTTCTTGACAAAATACGGAAACTCAGAATTTCCCACTTTCAGGTTATCAGGGACAGTATGTCAGTAAAGCCCCCTGGCAGCAGTCCAGCAGGTCTTCCCACAAGACCTTCCCTTCTGGCTGACTCTATACTGTCACTGATTTGTGCAAGGAAAAACATGCCCTACTTTACTTCCTTGAATGTCATGCAATGAAAACATTCTTTATACTGCTAGATATGGTAACTTTTATGACTGACAAGAGAGGACCCAAAACAGCTAAAATCACAGAGATGCTCAGTTTCAAAATGTGGAATATTTTGTGTAGTTGAAATATAATTGCTCAGCCTAATCTTCCATCTTTTAACTCATTCTTCCATGGAAGTGATTAAAGTAGCTGCCTTGACACAGTACCTTATAATCAATTTACAGCTGCATGGTTCTTGTGGGTTAGGCTTCACTTCAAGTACTTCTATATTAAATGTCTAGTAACTCCATTGTATGAATATAAGGAAGAATTTGGCTATGTGATAAACTTCAACACCTGCTGTTTTGAAGGACAGCACCTCAGACAATAAGGAAGATTAAAGTAAGCCTTGTGATGGGTAATAGTCAAAGATAAGAAAATTTTTCTACAGAACAGATTTCCTGAAATTTCCTTTGTTTAAAGGTTTCGTTGGCAGTGCAATCAGCTGGGTGAACTTTTCTAAGGTTTTGTCAATTTAAATGATCTAGGGTGTTGCTTTGCAAACAAAGGAAACATTAAGAATATTTCTCTATGCTTATGAGGAATCGAGTTGTCTTTCAGGAAGTATAAATTAGCTGAGACAGAAAAGTTACTTTAAAGCAATATTCATCTCACTTGTATAACACATTGTCAAAAAAGTTACAGAAATTGTCCACCTCAGCACTCATAAATAAAAACTATAGTTGACTAGTACTTCTCTATTTACTGTAATTTTGCAAGGCAAAATGTGATGTTTAAATATCCAAAGGCAATAAATGCATAATTATCTTTATTTTCCCAAAGGATTACAAAACAGGAGAGAAATAAGTTCTTTGTGATAACAAATGTAAGGGATAATGCACCTAATTGTAGGTAAGCTAGAGTAAATGAAGTAAAGCCTAATACAGGTGAAGATTAAACCAGTTAGGTGAAAGTTGTGATTGGTAAGTGCTCAGGCACCTAATAATACTAGAGAATGTATTTCCTTAATTCAGTAACCTTATATAATGTCTACTTTTTCAAAAACTTCAAGGCAAAAATGGAGTATAAAAGTATTCATCAGTTTAATAACAATAAAGAAGAGCCAGAATATCTAGAGTAATAATAACAGTTGTTCTTGAAAGTTTTATCTCAGAACCAGGAGAAGAGTATGACATAATGACAAAATATGTGCATAACTAAGTTATTAAAAATGAGGGAAAAAAAAAGAAAAAAAACCCAACACAATAAGATAAGAAAATGCACTTGGAAGTCTGAACCACAATATCTCATCAGGAATGTATTATCATAAGTCCCAATGGAAAATATATAAAGTAATAAAAGTGTAAAGACATCTGCTATAAGGTTTGTTAAAAATCTGATAGTGAAAAAGTAATTTTCTACAAAAGTACTGGGTTTCGGGTTTCTTAATAAAAATAAAATAATTTAAAAAATTATTCCTACCATCACTACAAGAACATTGTTTTCATTTATTTTTTGTATTCAGGTCTAATATTTTTTTGTGTGTGTGTGTAATCTGTCTCCAAAATACAATAGATACTGAGTTTACTTCTTGAACTGCAGTTTTAGGTCTACTTCCCCATAAGTTTGGGAGACATTTTTAATGTTTCTAAAAGGTCTGTTAAAGAAGGAAATTTTCATCTGTGTCCTTATGGTGTACAGTTTACTCATTACCAGAATCTCATCCTTGTATATAAACATCCTTATACCTTTTTCTGGAGGGACAAATTTGAGTTGCCAGAGACTGAGTCCTCACCTAGCACAGTATCCTAGAGCAAGAGCTCCTTGTTGGAATATCAGCCATGAGATTTATCTCCATTGCTAAATGCAGCTGACACAATGACAAACTAGGAGTCTGATAAAAAACTTGATAAAGTGGAAACCATAACACCTATATTAATTTTATTTTTGAGGTAAGATGAATACCCATTTGCTTGGTGTTGGATTCTCAAATGCAGACACAAATTCAAGAAAGTTGTAATTGATCAAGGTCCCTGTAAAACCCTAAATGACAGTGAAAATTATGCTCTTGGAAACAGCATCATATTGTAGAGATTTATGTCATCTTATTTAGAATAAACTTCATAAAGAACACATACAGCAAAGGTGGACCAAACAAGTTATTTTCTTTAGGAGTTTTTCTCAAGCACTTACTCTTGTTTGGCCAACTTGTGTTTGACTCTTTTTCTTACCAGAACCAAACTCCTGACAAATAACCTACTAAACCAGATCCAGTAGACAAATAGTACAAAATAGAAAATGTACTAAATCTCTGAGGTTTTATATAGTCTATTTTTTCAACTGATATTGCAGGGAAAAGTCCAGATGCAGAAGTATTAGGGAGTTTTCATGGATTTTTTGTGTCATTGAAAAGCTGCCTAAAGTTGCTATTGAAAGAAAAAAAAAAAAAACCCCAAAGAAAAAAAAACCCAATCAAAAAAGCAACCCAAAAAACAAAAACCAAAACCAAACCAAACAAATCCAAACCACAACTATTTTCTAAGTACAGTTAATCTGTTATATCATGTCAGAAAAGCTCTCTTACTGTGGTTACATATCTTTATTATGTCTGGTAAAACATCTTTCTCACAGAGAGCTGACAAAAATATGCTTCTGCCACTGTAGTTTACATGACAGGTTTTTGCTCCTACAAGTAAATCAGTCTCAAATCACACCGCATCATTCCAACTGACATGGATGTTCTGGCAGAAGTCTGCAGCATAAGTATACCATCAAACAACGCAATACCATTTTCCCTAATATTCCCAGATAGACAAGTACATTAAAAAATTATGTAAAAAAATATAAATTAACATGCATGAGCAGCTCCATTGGTCATTGCCATAAACATGTTAAGATCCTAAGTGCAAAATAATGTGATCTGAGAGATAAAGTGAGAAACACAGGTTAACTAATCATTTCTCAAAATGCAGGTGAAATTTTGTATAATATCCACATGCATGATTCAGCATTTTCTTAAGAGCAAATAATTGTAATTATAAAATCATGTGTATTCATGTGTGGCGAAAGTGTATGAAACTTTATAAGGAAATTTTCATAAACCAAGTAGCATTTGAAACCAGAAGTAGAAATGAACTAATACATCACAGAAGAAAATTAGACAGAAAAATATAAGTATATCCTTCTGAGAGGACATAATGTAGCAGCAAAGGAATACCTTCAGATCTGTTACAAAATTTTCTTTGCAGAAATTATATCTTTGGTGTAAGTGAAGGGGACAGTGAAGGGGACAGTGAAGGCACACATCCAATCCCTTTGTCTGATATATGTAGTCAGACTGAGCAGTCCAAAATCAACAGGTTTTGCATTAAACCCAAAAAACACAGTCATGAGAACAAAAATGTAATCTCTGGAGCTAAACCTAACACACAATTTTGAGAGTAGCAACCTTGCTCAAATAAAAAAAAAAAAAAGTTCTTGGATTTTTGTGTGGGAAGAGAAGTCAGAACTTTATATCACTTCTGGTTTGTTTCTGTCCTAAACCTGTGTATATAATAGACTTTCAATAGAAGGGTCCTGATGCAGAAGTCATGTGCACTGATGCTCTGTTTAGATCTTGGCAAATATTATATTGTTTTAGCATCTGTAACAATGCAATAAAGTCCAAATGCTTTTAACTGTCCATGTGTTTATATGCCAAATGCTTGATGTAAAGATGGAAGTCAGAATTACATGTGCACAAATTCCCTAGCTGTGTGGGTCTGCTTAGCATTTCATGCATACATATTGGGAAAATGTATTTTGCATTACTTCTTTAAAACATTTGCTATATATGTTTTGGGTTTTTTCCTTATTTGTCACTTTTTCTAAAATAATTCTTAAAAAATTAGTAGTGAATTATTAGGGCTAGGTTAAGTTTTATACTCATCTGCCTTTGAGAGCAGGGAAAATGCTTTGGTAGCTCTCCTAGGAAGAAGAGATCCAATAGAGCCACAATTCCTTCCTTTTGCCTGTGACAGCTCCCTGCCCATATTATTGTCTCAAGCCCTGGAGCTCCTCTAGCTCTGTCACCCAATCTCAGGTAGTAGAGGCTATCCTGGGAATGAGCTGAAACCCACTTCTCTGTCCAATGTTGACTACACCACACAGGTGTGGCAGATATTGGCTGAGGAGCCACAATAGAGACTTGCAACCATTCTATTCTCATTGCCAGCTGAGATGTAATGACTGGGACAATTACAAAGGATTTATTTTGTTTTATGAGGTTTTATTTCCTGGAATTTTCTATTTGGATTTTTTTGAGGGGGGCGGGAGGGTGAGAGGTGGGACATTGGTAATTCAGAAACAGAATTCTCCTTCAGCATGCAAAAATCCTACCACTCTGGCTGCCTCTTATATTTGATAAGGAAAAATCATATGGGGAAGCCTGAACATAAGCTCTGATCATTTATATTCTTGTTAACTGAATCCCTGACTTTGATTTGGATTTTAAAAAATACTTGCAAGCCTAATATTTCGTAAAGATGGTGCTAGCTCCAAATTTTTCAGACACATACTAACTGCTATTTTGGGGTCTTGCATGCATTGGTCAGTCTCTAGATCTCTTCTAGTTAGTAGGAGAAACAGAGCCATTGATTTTACATAACCTACTTTATTGTGCAGGAAAGGTTTATAATTTTATATTTTTATCTGTATCAGAATTCATTATTGCTTTCTTACGTCCATTCAAATACTTACTAATAACCAAAAAGCTGAAGCTTTGCTCAGAGAAGTTCTATATGAATATCTGCTTTTACTAAAGCCAGAATTTCACATTTACTGTAGTATGGGCTTAGTAATATGCTTATACAGAGCTCCTAAGGCTATTTCAGGTAGACTTTGCATCAGCTAACAGTATGTCCATTGAGAAATCCCTCCATTAAGGTCATAGGTCTCAAATTAGTTCATTTAGGGCCAGCACAGTGTAAAGTATTTGAATTAAGATGATCTCAGTTACAGTTTTCTGTGTTAAAGCTTTTTTAGTTAATGCTCCCTAGGTCTTTTTCTTCCCTGCAGGACACAAACTGACTCTATTTAAAGTCAGTAGAAATTGCTGATATTCTGCAGGGAGGAATAAGGTCTTGAGATTTAGAAGCCTGCATTAACAGCACCTCAGTTAAGATGCTCTTCTTTCAGAAACACCTGTTAAAAACAGCTTCTAAAGTGATTTAGGAGCACCAAGTGCCAGACTCTGTAGTAACTCTTAAGATGTAGGTAAAGCAGTCCAACAGCTGAGATTTAACAGTGGGGAGACTTGTTTTGTTTTCACTTTTTTACTTCTTTTTAACTTAATGTTGGTACTGATAAGACAAAGGACAAAATATGGAACTAAAATAGATACGAATTTATAACATTCAGTTACAAATTGTGCATAACCTCCCATTGACTGACATTACCAGATGAAATGTCCCAAAATGATGTCCAAGGAAATTACCTCCACAAGATATATCTGTCTTGATTACTCCTCCCTTCCTGGATGCACCTAGCTGTAATCAGCTGGTGGTTTGTTTCAGTTGTACTGTAAAGCTATGATCCCTGGTGATCTCAGCTGTTCTGACAGGAGAATGGAGGTATAAATGGGACTCAAGTTACCTTCAGCATAAGCTGTGTGTAGTCATTTGGCTTTCATTTACCATGACCTATGAATAGCTAAATGCAAATAAAGGAAGGACCACAATTAGTTCATCAGACCGGGATTTAGAACTCAGTGAGTTTGTTCTCGCTGAGTGAACACTTCATTAAGTTAGACATTGCCATGAGTTAGCAGCATCAGTGTGCATTAATATCGTGTGTGTAAGAACCATTACTTATGTAAAAATTCTAATGAAGTTTTGTTATTCCTCAGCTTGATAGGTTGTAGGCATAATTTTAAGTGTTCTAAGGAGAAGAAAAGCCACATGTGTAGGTCTTTTACTTCATTGTTCAGTTAGGCCCTTCCTACACAAGGAAGATAAGTCATGACTTAAATTTGTTAGAGGATATCTATTTAGTTTTAATCACTTTGCATTACCTACAAAGACAATTTCAATCTGTTAAAAGCATAAAAATATTATTAGAAAAAGGCTTATTTAAAATAATTTCTATTACAAAATGGTTATAACTTAGGTTCTTACTCCTCAGGCAATGCTACTTTTACTGAGGTGCCGAGTTTCAGGCTGCCTGGCTTTTAATTGCAGCAAGAGGTATAGAACTTAAGTATAAAAATAAGTATGAAATTCAAGTTTGTCCTATAGTTATAATTGTGGTGTAGCTGAGTAACAGAGCTGTGCCTGTGTGCACACCTGATGCACTCAAGTCATTAACTCCTCGGGTGATCTGGAAACTCCCCATGTATACATCTGCATAGAGGAGATAATGGAGTAATTTAGACAATAGACTGACTTGAAACAGTGATTGACCGAACTTCTAGCCACCCTTTCAATTAAGGATTTGACTAATTGGTGCAGAAGCTCTCCTAGTAGAAATTTGAGACTGCCCTGAATATTTCCCCCAGGAAACCCTGCAGTGCCTAGACCAATTTCTGTGCTTAAATATGTTGATTAACAACCTGGGTGGAGAAATGTGCTATCTCAGAGACTCTCAGGAGGTTCCTGCCACAAAATTGATCAAATTGTATGGAGAAAAGTCCAATGGGGCAGTCTATTGTAGACAGTTAAGACAATTAGGAGATGTTTTGTCTGTAGCTTGAAATAATCGGTTGCAGTGGAGCTTCCATATGATGGGGTTGCCACACAGAAGCAGTGCCAGATGAACTGCAAGAACTGAGCAGAGCAGTGGGTTGAGGAGTCTCAGGCAATCCAGCTGAAGGCATTGCTGCAAGGACCCTTGCAATGGGGATGCCCATCTCTGTCTGGAGAGCCACCTCTTGTTCAAGAGATCTGATTCCCCACGTAAGACTTAACCTGTGTCAAGATCCTAGTGAATAAGATTTTAGCAAATGCTCCATCTGTGAATGTCTTTGCAACATAATCATCGAAAAGTCAGTTGCCTAGTCTAAACTCAGGGGAAGCAGTGTCACCTCCACAGCATGATATACACCAGTTACCTTTTAGGGAGTTAAAAACATCCTTTAAGCAGCTAAAACAGCTTTCTCTAAGAATGCTGTACTAATCATACTGAGATGCAGGTGTGCTTAAGGCACTCAGGTTTGCCATTCACACTCAACAGCCCTGTTGTCTCCTGCATCTTGTAATGCAGCTGTGATTACACAGCTGCAAAGGCTCTTTCCCCCACCTTCACCCTTTTCCTCTTCCCTCGTTTCCATCTATGTCAGGGTTGGAAATATGTCCTTGATTTTCTCAGATTCCAGAAAAATACCTCACCCAATACCTTTTCATTCAACTATCATTAATTTAAAGCAAATACAAACCATTAAAAGTAATTTACAGTGGAAAACCATAGAAACTTTATTGCACCATGTTAGCTAATTAATCCTGCAAAATAAATCAGAAAATGAATGGAGAAAATGAAAGCCACTCAGTTAAAAAAACAAACATTCATTTGAAGCTTGACCTTTTTAAACTGCTACTACTTTTAGTAGCATCCTAAGCTACCTAGTCCTGTCAATGTCATATCCTCTCGTGCAGGCATAACTTCACAGTGGCAGAACCATGAGTGATTCAAATGAAAACTTCCACAGCAGAAGGAAACAGTTATCTTTCAGCTCCATCAGTTCTCCAGTGTGGTTCATTGCACAGAGATGAGGTGAGAGCAAGTGTGAGTGGTAAGCATTGTTTCTGGCAGTGCTAGAGTATGATAGCTTAAAGCACTTATAAACACCAGCATCTCACAGCCAATGTGTTTCTTTATAGACAAACCGAGGAATCATTCCAGAGTTTTTAAAAGTCTATTTAATATCACATAATACAGGAAGAGGGGCTTATTTAGAAGTTGAGAACTATATCTGTAAAACTGAGAGATTTAACAGGTTCTTAATCAAAACATGAATATTCTTAAAAATAGGAACAAATTGTTTAGATGCAATCCACACAGAAGTTGTATTTATTACTTTCATTCTTACAGCATTTCACAGAATATTCTGCATTGGAAGGCACCCACAGGAATCATCCCAATCCATCCCAAGAATTACATGTACCTGAAAGTGTTGTCTGAATGTTTCTTGAACTCTATCAGGCTTGGTGCTCTGACCACTTCCTGGGGGGCCTGTTCCAGTGCCCAACCACTCTCTGGATTAAAAACATTTTTATAATATCCAACCTAAACCTCCCCTGACACAACTTCAGGCCATTCCCTTGGGTCCTGTCACTGGTCACAACAGAGAAGAGATCAGTGTCTGCACCTCCTCTTCCCCTCCTGAGGAAGTTGTAATTGCAATGAGGTCTCGCCTCAGTCTCCTCCAGGCTGAATAGACCAGGTGACCACAGCCACTCCTCATAAGGCTTCCCCTCCAGACCTTTCACCATCTTTGCTGCCCTCCTTTGGACACTCTCTAACAGATTAATGTCTTTCTTACACCGTGGCACCCAAAACTGCCCCCAGCACTCGAGGTGAGGCCACCCCAGTGCGGAGCAGAGCGGGATAATCCCCTCCCTTGCCCGTCTGGCAAAGCTGTGCCTGATGCCCCCCAGGACACAGGTGGCCCTCCTGGCTGCCAGGGCACTGCTGGCTCATACTCGATTTACTGTTTACCAGGACCCCCAGGTCCCTTTCCACAGCATTGCTTTCCAACATCTCCTTCCCCAGTCTGTCCATATATCCAGGCTTGTCCCATCCTTTGTAAATTTTAAATAAGGAAGTCTGGAGTTTTAGAACAGCATTATATGGGCTCTGTGGTACTCTGATAGTATATACATATCATAGTACATTGGCCTACTCTTCTCTACTTGTAAAGTAACAGCTTTTAAGGTCACTTTTAAAAAGAAGAAAAATTGATAAGTAAATTTACCGTTAAGTCTAAATCTTAAAAACAATATTATAAGAAAAACATTAGTAAAGTAAAAATTTCTACATTAGTAGAAATTTGAAGAGATAAAACCTTTCTCATCATTAAGGGCATCAGTTCTATTTTAAGTTCTTTTCACTTCATAAAGCTTGAAACAAATCAAAATACCACAGAGAAATCGCATTAAAAAAAAAAAGAAGATAATAAGGCAATAATTCTTTAATTATAAGAATATTTTGGAAACAGCAAAGAAATTAATTTGAAAAAGTATAAAATAACTTAGGTTTACCTTCTAACCTAGGCTCAACATTGATAAAAGTCTCGCAACATGCTAGAATAAATAATATACAATAATTAAAATAATTTTTTGAAAAACCTTAATTGATAAATTGCTAATAGCAATTATAAAACAAATTTAAAAAAATCTAATAAAAGCCAAAAAATCTATGTACCAAATTATTCAGAGTTGATTTCTCTAAATAGAAAGTATCTCAGTATAAACCTACACTAATTGGGTAAGGCTTAGAGAAAACAATAATATCTTCCATAACGTTGTGCTCTAGAATGAGATACAAGAATTCAGATAAAATTCGTACTGAAATACTCAGATATTTTAGTGAAATAGAGAAAACATCCTTAATTCTTAATGTATGCAATGTATCTTTCATTAAAAAAATCAACAGCTGTCATGTGCACAAGCAACACAGAGGTCCTCAAAGCCACTGTCCAAGAATGGTCATCATCAGCCATGACTCCATTCTCTGAGAGTCAGACTGATGACAAATTATTTCTTACCCACAGAGCTGAACAAGGCCAAGTGCAAGGTTCTGCAAGTGGTTTGGGGCAAACCCAAGCACATATACACAATCTCATAACACAAATCCCAAGTCGAGTGGAGAATGGATCGAGAGCAGCCCTGTGAAAAGTCCTTTGCATACTGGTGGGTAAGAGACCAGACATAATCCAGTGATGTGCACTTCCAGCACAGAAAGCCACTTGTATCTTGGGCTGAATCCAAAGCAGCGTGGGCAGCAGGGACAGGAAGGCGATTCTGCCCCTTTGCTCTGATGAGGCCCCACCCGCAGTGCTGTGTCCAGCTCTGGGGTCCTCATCATAGGAAAGACATCACCTTGTTGGAGTGAGTCCAGAGGAGTGCCACCAAGATGATTAGAGGGATGGAGTACCTCTCTTATAAGGAAAGACTAAGAGAATTGGGATTCCTATAAGAAACATGGAGACAGACAATTTGCAAGTGTATATAGTGGCTGGACAAGGAGCATGGCTTCAAACTGAAATACACCAGATTTAGACTAGCTATTAGGAAGAAATTCTTTACTGTGAGTGTGGTGAGGTGCTGGAACAGGTTGCCTTGAGAAGTTGTGGGTGTACCACACCTCTAAGTGTTCAAGGCCAGGCTGGATGGGACTTGAGCAGCCTGGTCTAGTGGAAGTCTCCCTGCCCATGGTGGGGGGGTTGAAATTACATAATCTTCCCTTCCAACCAAAACCTTTCTATGATTCTGTGATCAGTTTCAGTGAGTCGTCCTCACTCATTGACTCAAAATGTTCATTGCAAAAGGAAGTGTGTTTCCTTGTGCTCCATGCAAGTGGAAAGATACTCCTGTTAAAATCCTCAGAGCTAGCACTGAAAATGAAATTATAACAATATCCATAGTTGAGACACCAACATTAAGAAAATGTCAGAAAATTTATTATCACTATAGATTCTCTGTGATTTATTACCAAATGATAGTAATAAATAACTCAAGCTTAAGGTATGGTTTTGACAATGAAAGGCAAGGAGAGAAGGTAAAAACATCATTATGCTCTGTATTACAATTTTGTTCACCCATTTTTTGCCTGCTCACATTTGTCAATGCAACACTTTGTTCCTTCTACATCCAGTGACTGAAATTTAAATTTGAAGCAATATCACTTTGCACTGAAATCTCATGATATCTAACATGGTAAACAAGGTCAGCAACTGCTTTTGTTACATGGCTAAGAAGTTTCTAACAGCTATTTAGAGGTGAAATCCAATTGAAGTCAATTTAAAAAATCCTTCTATTTGCTTCGCCATGAACTTATATTAAAAGGATGATGTTATCTACTCAGTCGATAATGCTTTTACCTCTAAATCAGAATCCATCCACTGTCATATTTGAGACTCTGAATTTAGTATTTTGGACAAGTGTGCAGTTGCACTAGCTTTGAAAATCTGAAATGGTATCATCAGATAACCTTTCAGAAACACAAACCTGTCCTCTGCCTAAACAAAATTTAAATCTAGTAACCTGAACTTTTATACCTATCAAAATTCAAAAGCATTTCTATTAGAATGGTTTCTATAAAGGCTATAATTCTAATTCCAAGTAGGTTAATTATATTATATAACTATAATCTTCTGTAATGGGTTTTTTTTTTTCCCCATATGCACGATATTTTCTGCTTTCCATTCAAAATTATTCTATTTTAGTATATTTTGATCAGTTCTGCTCTGTGAGCGGGAGACCAGGGAAGGTTCTTATGCAACTGAAGAACTGTTTAAAAGATAACAGAAAAGAAAAAAATATTAATGATCAGATGTTGAAGTATATGGTATTTATGAATGGAATCTCAGTGAAATCTTTGCTTAAACCAAATAAAACTTAACAAAAGATCCAGAAAGAAAGATTGATAGTGAGTTGTCAATGTTTGCAATAAAATAAAGTTATCTGGTAAAAATGAAAATCAGCTGTGAAGACTGAAGAAGTCTCATGCAATCAAATACCTGGGACACCAGTGACAAACAGAAGTCAGTGGAGATAAAGTAAATCAAAGCACAGTATTAAAAACAATCAGATTTTCATAGATGGAATCAGAACACCCTGTTAATGCAGTAGAATGCATCCTTGGGATTACACAGATAGTTATATGAATACTTTAACTCAGTGACAGTCAAGAAAAGTAAATAGAGTGTTAGGAAAGGAATCAAGAGCAAGACAAAATTTTTCTATGCCAACAAGAATTTTTTATGCAACTGTATCAATTCAATTTCTCCCTAGATCCCAGATCTTGAATAATGTGTTGATTTTTCACACATTGCTTTGATTTTTGGATTTCAGAAATAATATCATAGAACTGGAGAAAGGCAAATGTTAAAGTCACTTTCTGAAAAGCAAGAAGGGATCTACAAGTCAGTTAGTCTCACTCTGATCACTGGGAGAGCTCTCCAGGGAGCAAGTTCCCTTAGAAACATTTCTGGTGACTTGGAATAACCATATATACTTGCCAAAAGTAACCTATACTTGATAAACCTGATTTATGTCTATGATGAGTTTCCTAGACCTGTGGATGTCATGGACAGTGGTTATTTTGAATTTAGCAAGGCTTTGAATCTCATCTGCCACAGTGTCTTTTTTGGGGCATTATGATCCAGATGAATGGACTACTAGGTAAGTAAAAAATTGAATGCATGGTCATGCTCAAAAGGTAGTGGCTCATAATCTGCCTGGAGACTGGTTATAGGTAGAGTTCCTCAGAGGCTAAACGGCAGATCATGCTTACTATCTTTATCAATGACCTGTAAGACTAGATGAATTGTGTCATCAAGTTTGTAGATAACTTTGAGATGGGGCATGCGGTTGATATGCTTGAGGACAGGGCTGCAGTTGAGAGGCATCTAGAAAGCCTAGAGAAGTGGGATAACAAGATCCTTATGAAATCAGTGACAGCTGCAAAGTCCTGTGCTTGAGGCACACTCACCCCCTGCTGCCAGGGGTCGGCCAGGGACTGGCTGCCAGAAAACAGTTCTGCTGAAAAGTACATGGTAGGCAGTAGGCCAAGTATGCGTCATCTCTGTGCCCTGGCAGAAAAGATCATTGCACACTGAGCTGTAGCAAAAAGAGCATAGCCAGTAGATCAAGGGAAGAGATTATTGCCCTTTACTCAGCAATTAATAGACTCCATCAGGAATGTTGCAATTGTTTTTCATGACCTTGGTACAATAAGTGTTTATAAAGAAGATGGTAAAGGGTCTGGAGGGGGAGCCATATGAGAAGTGGCTGAGGCCACTTGGTTTGTGTGGCCTGGAGAAGAGGAAACAGAGGGGAAACCTCATCATGGTCTACATCTTCCTCAAAAGGGAAAGCAAAGGAGCAGGCACCAATTTCTTCTCTCCAGTGACTGTTAAAGGGACCAGTGACAGCATGGCATGAAATTGTGTCAAGGGAGGTTTAGGTTGCATATTAGAAAAAGGTTCTTCACCCAAAAGGTGGCTGGGCACTGGAACAGGCTCCCAGGGAAGTGGTCAGAGCACCAAGCCAGACAGAGTTCAGAAAGAATTCAGACAATGCCTTCAGGTATATGTTGTGATTCTTGGGATGGTCCTGTGCAGGGCCAAGGCTGGATTTTGATGGTCCGTGTGGGTCCTTTCTAATGCTGGATATTCTATATTTCTGTGATCCTATAGTAAAGTTGAATGAGTCCAGCAGAGTCCAGAACCCAGAGTCCAGCAGAAGGTGACCAAAATGGTTGAGAGTGGAGCACTTAATCTGAGAGGAGATGAGGCTTTTTCAGCCTGAAGAGAGAAAGTAACAGCTTTCTAATACATAAGAAGAGGTTATGGGTAAGACAGAGCCAAACTCCTTGACAGCATGGACAGAGGGAAAAGAATATACACTTGTAATAAATTGAAACAAGGCAAGTTTGAGCAGATATAAGGAAAGGTATCTACTCAATGAGGGCAATTAAGTACTGGAACAGGATTCCCAGACAGGTTATGGGATCCCTGTGTTTGGAAGTTTCCCAGACTCAAATGGACAGTAAAAACCAAGCAATCAGGTCTGAATTCACTGTCCACCCTTCCTTGATCAGAGGCTGAGCTAAATGACCCCCCAATGTCTCTTTCATCCTCAATAATATAATGATCTTGCGGTCACATGTTTCTAGGACCCAAGTGATTTGTCAAAAATAAATAGTTCATAGCTGAATTTATAGCAGATGGTGGTATTTGAATAAGCCTGTTATAGATTGTGATAGGAATACATATAAAGAAAGCAGAGACAGGTAACAGTGTAAAATGGAAGGATGTGCTTCTGCAGAGAGGTAGTACTTTCCAATATGCAATAAATTAGATGATGGAAGCAGAAATGAGATTTATTAAATTGACATAGCATATAATTTTCAAAGTTGTAAACATAAATTGCAGGATAGATTTCAAAATCAAAACAATTTTGTTAAATTGAATAATTATTGGGAAGGAGAAAAAAATCAATAAACATAAATGCAAGACTCTGCCTTTTGATTAGAATATTTCTTAATTCAGCTGACTACCTAGCGGTAAAAATGGAGCTGAGGAACATTAGCTGAACATGCATCAGACATGTTTTGTAGTTTCAAGAGTATAGAACAACACAGTGAAATACATCAACCAAACCTGAAACATAGGTAGCAATATTTTCCTTCTACTACTGGTACGGCTTCTGTTGGGTTTTTTTGCAGACATCAAACTACAAGAAAGTTGTGGGTAGAGAGAGGCCATGTCATAAATTATAAGAAATAATATAGAATCCTACTCACATTACTTGTGAAGAAGATTTGAGAGAACTGTGGTTGTTTAGTCTAGACAGTGAGACGAAAAAGAAACATGATACCACTTTTGAAATATGTAAAAGTCTCCTGCAAAGTGAAAAAGAACAAGCTGCTTTCTATCTGTGTGGAGGACAGGTCAAGAAGACATGAACTTAAATTGCAGCATAAGAGCATTGTGTGACATTAGGAAAACTTTCTGACTTTAAAAATAGCAAATCACTGAAATAGACTGATAATGAAAGTGGTAAGAGTCTGCATAATCTGTGGACTAGGGAACAGGCTAGACAGACCCCTGTCAGGGATGCTAAAGGTATAATTGTTTCAGCCTGGGGATGGAGAGTTGGAACAGATGACCTCCAGAGAACTTTTCTAACCAGAGGCATAGAATCATGGTAAGAGTTGAAGATGAAGTTTCACTTCCTAAAGGAATGCATAATTTCATAGACATAGAAAAGTTCAGCCCTTATGAAAAAAGACTTTTTCCTCACACAGTTGTGCTTTCCAGTGGTGATAAGCATTTCCACTCTTCTCAAGATGAAGAGCCCTAAGGATAAGACTGGGCTCAAGCATTTCACTATTTTGAAAAGCTGTTCCTGCCAAGCACAAATTAAAATAGAATGGATTGAAAGATAAAAAGTTGAAGGGAATACATTTTTCAAATGAATAAATTACCAAATATATTCAAAAGATGTGATCACAGAAAGCTTATGAGTCCTGTTTGTTGAATAAACAACTGTTTATTTCACAGAATTATTTAGGTGGGAAAAGATTTCTAAGATCGAGATAATTATTTCCAGCTGGAGAAGAACGCAAGTCACCACCACAAAGGGTGTGACCCCCCCAATAAAACTTCTGTCCAGAAGCTTTGAAAGTTCTCACTTGATCCCTTCTTCATTGATGTTTCACTATGGGAGCTGACCCTTCAGAACAAACTCTAGAATCACACGCCAGCATTGAAATACCCTTGGAAACGGGTCTGTCAGGAGACAGGAATATTATAATGTACACTATAAGTTGCTTAGAGTTTGCACTCTATTTCACACAAAGCTTTTGCAAACACAAGAAAAGTCTTTTTAACTCCCTTTTCTTTCCGATAAAATTGGAGGGTTGTGTTGGTTCTCTGTACAAATGTTGCTAGAGTAATTAGTATAGAGCAGCTGAGATGTAGAAGTTAGACCCACTGCTGGTGATAATCAACAATTACATTCACTTCAGTGGAAATCTGCCAGTTTATTACATCTCACTATCAGGTCAACAATGCCACACGTCCAAAGAAATGAATCCATTTTTAAAATTGAAAGGCAAAATGCCAATAGGTTTTTAGCTTTCTAATTTATTTAGAAAACTTATTTTTAAAATCAGCTTATGTATTTATCTCTCTAATTAATAGTCATATTAATATTATACTCTTTGCAAGATAACTTATTAACAATATTTCTCTACTTAATAGGGTTTTTTTTCAGGCAAATTTATACTAAAAATGCTACAATGGTACAATTTCAAAGTGGAAATAGCAGGTATTGTTTTAGCCACTGTGGTGATCCAGAAAATTTTAAGGATTAGGAGTGCTGTTTAGGAAACAATGATTCTGCCTTAGAGAGGAAGGGCTAGAATTAGTTGCTCTTTCCATTGGAAAGTGAAAAGTGAAAGGAGATCTCTGCAGCACTGAACATATTCACCAGTACTGAAAATTAGAAGAATTCTCTGTTGTGGAGGGAGAGGAGGAATAGCAGATGTAACTGCCCCTTCAGGGTAGTGACTGCTTTCTGACAGTCTTCGATTATTCTTTCAATAAGAATAACAAGACTGATTTGCTGAAGTTGAGGCACAGGCAAAATAGATTGCAGGGACCACAGTAATTCTATCAGACTGCAGCCAGACATGGGACTGCCAGTGTAGGCACAGGCATCTTCTGGAGCCAAAAAACCTGCATATTTCCCTCTTATAGTCTTTGCCTAAGGATTCTAATCAAGGCATTTTAATTGTTATTGCTTTAAGCCTCAATCCATAAAAACCTAATGGTTGTACAATAAACTACTAAAAAATTTGAAGAGATTTACCTATGTGCAATTGTGCATAACAGTTTGCAAAATGGGACCTTCAGCAAGTGTTCCAAAATCATCTGAGGAAATTAGAAGCTGTCCTTTCAAGTGTCCTTGAAAATGACAGTCTCAACCTAGACCCCTGCAGTCATGGTAGTTTGTTCAGTCTGTTTCCATGTGAATATCAAACAGGCAATTTAGAAGTCTAATTTTTACCCTCCCTTTACTGTCAAAAAGGAATTAGACCATATGAAGTCATCAAGGACTATCTGAGGATTTGCTGTAACACCCATCACCATGGTATCTAAGTGCTTCCTGAAAAGACCTATTAATCACTGTGACTAAGCGTTCCCTCCTACCTGATCTGTCAGCTGAACGGCTGTTACTTCAGTTTCTGATTTATGTTCTCATGATTTAGTTTAAATATGGGCATAAGTAGGACACTGGATAAATTCTCTCTTTTTGAAATTATCACAGGAAAAGGCTAAGTTTAACAGATGAATTTATTTCTCCTAGGGTGATAGGGCAAGATTAGGCAAAAAGTATAGATTTTCTCACCAAAGCTGTTATTAGTGCATTTTCTGACAAAATAATTTTCAACAAACAGTATTATGTTTTGTACAAAAATTAAGGTATAGATTCTGAAAAGTTTCTCAAATGCCAGTGGAAATTCTCTTTGCAACTTCTATCTTAAAAATCAGGCTCTTGGTCCGTCTTGTGAAACATAGGATACACAGGTTAGTGTGATAGCCTAACCACAAGGCTTTCAGATACAGCATAGGCACTTTCTGTCTGTTATGCTAACATGCTCTTAAAATTGTTGATTACATTGATAAATTTTGGGTTTAGTTTAACAAAAACTACCTAAGATTCATGTAAACTGTATGATTCAGTTTTCAAAATTATTCAAATTTTCAAAATGTTTTGGTCTTTTTCTCCTCCCCTCCCCTCCCCTCCCCT
>VZTJ01000744.1:993291-1083075 GCA_013397795.1 Orthonyx spaldingii
TCTCCTCTCCTCTCCTCTCCTCTCCTCTCCTCTTTATTTTTTTTTACATAACAATCACAGTGTTATACTTCCCAGGTAAATTTATCAGTATAATCAACAATTTAGGAACATACTAGCATAACAGATTTAATAAAATATGTTTTGTTCCAGCTCAGCTAAAATAGCCTCACCTTCTAAAATCATGCCACATTACTTATACATTTACATAAGTACTGTATTCAGTCTACATATATATAAATATATTCGGGCCTAAATGTATATATTTACAAAAGATCTAGATGTACCTATGCATGGAGATAAAAATCTACAGAAGGATTTGAAAATTGATCACTTTGTTTTCCCAGTGCTATTCAAATCTACTTTAAGGAATGTAGAAATTTCATACACTGAAGTCATGAAAAAGAAGGATAAGATGCTAATGAAAGCACTAAAATTTTTGGAGAAACCTTTTCATCAAGTCTATGAGCACAACAATCAAAATGTTTTCAGTCTTTTCTCTTAAAATAAATTTGCATTTCCTTCATAAATCTAGTCTTCTGCCTCTGAATCTTTTCTGATTTTTATCATTTTTAATGACAAAACAGAGGTGACTACAAATGTTTTAAGATGTCTAAAATACAGTGGTAAATACCATCTAAGGAGAATTTTATCACAAGAGTTTTTTCTAGAACAGAGAGATTCAGTTTGGCTAGCTCAAACCAGTTAACTACAAAAAAAGTACCTTTCAGAGCCTGTTTGTTTCTCTAGAAACTCCATCAAACAGATCATGGCTTTTTCAGTAACCTCACAGTCATTAGGATGCTCTCATGTAATGTCTTTACTGGCCTTATCTACATGCTCTTTCATTTCTACATTCTCCTTTTTTAGAACTTCATTGTTATTGGTTAGGCCTTTATAACCTCTCTCTAACTGATGCTTCTCTGAAGTCACTCAGCTTTAAAACATTTCTTTTTAGAAATATAGTTTAAAATTGCCTTCAATGGATGCCTTTTCATAGTCTTTAAGCTTCAGCTAAGGGTCTTGAATCCAGGATAGATCTTCCACTGACTTTTACACTTCACTAGTATAAAAATTTAAGCCTTCATTTTCTCATTGTATACCTCCTCATAATCTTTAGTAATCCTTATTCTGTATTATATTGATGCATTACAGAGTGTTCTCCATCTCTAAAAAATGCACATATTAAATTTCGTATTCCTCAGATGAAAGAACAGAAAAGTGCTCTCTAATGCTGAAAAGTGGGTGGTGGGTTTTTTTCATGTCACTAATTTTCAGTTTAACTACATGGTATTTGTTAACTATTTTTCCATGTATGTAAAAACATAAATAAAAACTCACAGTATTTACTAGAGGTTATGAAAATCTTGTTTAATCTCAACACCAAAGAAAGTAAACTGCATGGAAAGACAGGGATGTAGCTGAAGAACAAACAGCTGGAACTGGCTAAAATCCCCCATATATTGGGCCATCATGTTTCTTGCCTCAGTTTTCCCCCTCTGTAACAAGGGATTCTGCATTAGAAGTGCATGTGTAACCCAATAACATGGGAGTTCAGTGTAAGAGCAATTACAGTTGTGTTACCAACATTAGTCTCCAATATCTGCTGGGAAGAAGAGATGTCTACCAACATCTCCAAAAGTTTATTTAAAAGCCTAAGTAAGTACCCTAAGCTTCCACTTTCTCTGGGGATTGATACTTACTACGTTTCAAACAAATGTGGGGAAAGAAATAAGGATTATGGTCTGAAAGGAGTTAATTTGTAGAGACCAGATAAAGTTTGAATTTTATCAGAATTTTCTGCTGAGCAGTTTAGTTTCCATTTGGATCAGGAGTGAATAAGCTTGGAGCAATATGTTCCAGGACTTATTTTGACAAGTTAAAGGAAGGAGAATGGCCTTAAACTTTCAACTCCATACTCTGTCCATCTTCCATTGAGTCACTTTTCAAATATTGTCTGTTCCCAACTTTCCAGCCTTCTTTCTGTCAGGATGTAGGGACATAGCTGGTCTTCCAGTGCCAGTGTGCAGGTTGGCTGTATCAGTGAGTACTTACAAGTCCCAGAAGAGCTCGACTCCTAGAATCATTTAGCATTCCTTGGCACTGGTGTTTAATTAGAGAATGTTTGAACTCTTTAAACTGCTAGTCACTCACAGTTACTTGCATCACCTTTTCAAACTTTTCAACATTTGTTTTTATTTTTAGAAATGCTTAATCCCCTTTTTAATAGAAGAGAGTGAAGAGGATTAAGCCAACGAGCAGTGAATTGAATACTAAACAATGTGAGGAAAGATGTTCTGACAGCAGCCTGCATAGAGCTGTTCTGGAAGGTAGTTGCGAAACAAGTAAAAAGATAGAGGACATTTTAAATACACGTGTTTCTTACAAATGACTGTCAATGCCTATGCATACGAAAAAATTAGAGATTTAGGTTAAGACAGATGTTCACATGAAATATGAGGGAAATAAAAAAGAAAGGATCTGGAAAAGAAAGTTCTCAGGGATTGATTGAAAGGTAAGAATATACCTTCCTGCATATGACAGAGGTAGTTAGTCAGAATCCTGCACACACAACCATCAATTCACACAGTGCCAACAGCAGGCTTCTAGTTCAGCTGTGTCTTTGAAACAAGGGAGAGGTATGTGAGAAGTTGTTAGCAGAAATATTTGCCATCAATTTCTTAAGAAACGATAATTTGGGTTAAAAAGAATTTTTGGAATTTATCTGACATTTTCTTTCAGTAGGGCCAAACTCAAGGACTTTTGTTTCATTGGAGACTGCATCCTAATTTGTGGTGTGGACTATATTAGGTCTCACAAAGATCAATTCTTTGGCAGACATACATTCGCATCCGAATATAATTCAGCCTACTTTTATGTAGTGATTATTTAGACTTAATGTAGAGATACTACAAATAGGTTATGTTCCACAATTTGCCAAACATAGCCACATAGGCAAAATAACCACAAAGGCAAGGCAATAGGCATCTCTGATAATAAATACGTATTGAAGATTTTAGATATCTGAATAACAGACTTACAACCTCTCTCAAAAACAGCCAGTTTTCCTGAGAGTTTACAGGAGATCCATGATCTAGATAACAATTTATACACTTCCATAGGTGGTTTGGATTATCTTTTTTCTCATGTAGAGAAAAGACTGAATAGTAAATAACAAGCAAAGAAGCTTCTTGAAATTTAGTATTTGTTTGGAAAATATTTCAGAGGTTCTATGGTTGTGTAAGTAGTTATTTATCTGTGTTGCTAAGATTTTCGCAATGTAAAGCTTTTGCAGTGATAATATGTGTTTTGCTGTGTTTGAGTCAGCTTTGTCCTTTGGGCATCAAAATTATTTCCTTGTAGCAGATCTTCAGTTGCCAGTGGTCTGTAAAAGTGGGCCAGGTTCTCTGAATTTTGTTCAGCCTGAAGAGAGAATTAAGGAGGCCGTGAAGCCCAGGACCCACCTTGTGGCTAAATATGCAAAGAATGGTAATGAGTATGAAAGCTCCTTTAGCTCAATGACATTCAAAGTCCTTGCTCTCACAATGCCTGACCACTGGAGTTACTGGAATGGAAAAGACTGTTCTGTCATTTAATCAGTGCTTTCCATTCATTGGGATTCAGCCCCAGTCTCTAGTGGCAACTGTGCTTGGATTTCTACAGCTTTAGGGCTGCAATAACTCACTTAACCATAAAAAGGGGTGGGACAGATGAAGAAGATTAAGAAATGCACTGGTTTGTGGAGGTTTGCTCATTTGCATATGTTTTCATCTCCCCCGTGGATGGGCTGGCATTCTGGCACTTGTGTTTTTCCCCTCAAACAGCTACACTTGTTTGTCACAGAAAGCCCCAAGATACATCTCCTGTATTTGTCCTAGATACAGATATTATACCACAGAGAACAATAAACAGTACTGATTGTTTCCTATCATATTTGGGTGACCCTGACTACATTGTAATAATTTTAAAATCTGTGTTGCTTAGGCAGTATCCGGGAGGCTATTGGACTTGCTGCTGGGCTTCTGAACACATTGTGTCTCCTTAAGAATGAGATTTATATTGGCTGCATCCCAGAGGTGAATATAATGACCTCTTTCACCTTGTCAAAAGGGCAGTCTTGTCAAACCCGCAGTAGTCAATATCCTACAGTGCATCCATTTAGCACAGGAGCACAGCCCAAACTGGGACTTTGGAGTCCAGGTACTCAAATGCATAGGTCTGACAAAGACAAATAGCACAGGGATTCGCTAACCGAGCAAGGACAAAGGGACGCCTTGCCTCCAGTGTTTGAGAAATTGAAGGCTACTTAGATTTCTCCTCCATGCATTTTATGATGTGAGAAGAGGTTTAATTTTCTGATGTCCCTGATTTTAAGATGTGAGATGCAGAGGAATGTTTCTGCTCAATCCCACTTATTTTCTTTCATTAATTTTTCTATTGCCTTGCTATTTTTTTTTTAATTTTCTGGAATTTTATCTTTTTCATATAGGTAGTTTAGCTGAGGCTCTAAAGTAATAAAGTTTCCCTGTTGTTACCCCCAGTGCTCTCTGATACAGATACTTATTTAATAGCTTCTGCTTATTAGAGAAGCATGGTAGCAAGCAGTGGTCATATCAAAAAGGTCAGTTCTGATCTTTTTATTGACTCTCCTGACTAAATAAGTTTTTCTGAAGTTGTGTTGTGTAAAAGACTGTAACACAGAATGCATTTCACAGGATGAGATTTACTAAATCTTAGGACTATACTGCAATTTTTAAAAAAAGGCTTCTCAGTAACACCTGTGAAAAGAACCAAGACGTTTCAAGTTAATGTTTTTGTGACGTGTTTGTAAAACCATAGTAAGTTTTGTAAATTATTCTATTTTTGCATAACTTAAGTTTGCATTATATGTGGCCCAATTACCCCTTTAAAAAAGCTCTGCTGTACAAAAAGTCTTTTTTTTAGATGTAAAGCTCTGCAGTGATCTCAAGTCTATTTAGAATTAGGATTGTGTATCCCCTTCAGATCATAGATTTCTGACTATAACTTTAATGCAAACCACAACAAGCAAACTTAGTGGAGATAGTTAAGTAAATTCTGTACAAAATCACTACCAGTCCCCAATCTTACAAACACTCAGCATGTAGCTAATATTAAGTCACATTGATTTCAACAGTACTACTAACAGTGTGAAAATTAAACACATTTATAAACCTTTGCAGGATCAGGGCTTCAGAGAGCTCACAAACTGGCCTTTGATGTCCATTTATAAATCCCCATTATAATTAACAGGAGTTTTACAGGCACATCAATAGCAAAGTATATGTAGAATGCATTCCTGCTAGCCAAATAGTCTGCAGATGGAGTCCCAAAATATTCATTGACTCCCTGCTGACAAGGAAATTATTTATTATTACTACCTACATGATACAGTACTAACCTTGAAAATTCATTATATTCTAATGAGGCCAAAGCCACTTAAACTAACAAACAATCACCACCTCAAAAGCTGTATTAATTTAAGGAAACATTACAGATACCATAGAATTAGAAATTTTCAGAATCCTTTTATTATGCCTCATAATGGAGGAGATAAACATTTCTTTCTACACTGAGCTCTGTTCCATTTTCTACAGTAGGAAGTCAGCATCAAACTACACCATGGGACAGAAGGGCACATGAAAAAGAAAGAGCAAGTATTTTAGGCAAGGCAAGGAAAAATCAGTGGGTGCTTCAGCAGGAAGACCAGTCCTCCTATACCTTGTCTTAATGTAAGAGCAATCAGACATGTTAGACATTTAAGAAAAAAATATTGATATTACAGCAGTTTTTCCAAGTACTCATGAAGTTTGCAGGGGTATGTACTGGAAAACAAGTTACTATTTTTTTCTCTTTTATTTACATTATTTACCCTATGGCCTCAACTAATTTCTGAATTGGGGGAAAAAAGACACACAGATGGGAAATACTTTCCTTTGTTGATTTTAAAATGCAGTAGAAGTTTAATCTGTATGTGTGGGGTGAACTGTTAAGGAGATGTGCAGGTATAATGATTACAGCACAGAACAACTAATACACTTTTCTAACTAAGGACTTTGAAATGAAAAGCATTTATTTATTTAAACAAAGTTAATGAATAATATTGAGGAAAGGGATTTGGGGAAGAGATAGTGTGTATGTATATTTAAGGCATTATACAAAAACTCCAGTGTCTGATTCTAATGCTTTGAAAGGGTCGCAGCATAGCACAGAGAATAGACATATGTCTTAGGTACACGGGAAAACATATTTTTTATAAAACAACTAATAAAAATCTTATTTTACTAGTTCTATGCCTTGATCTTCACAGACCTTTACAAATATCTTATATTTCATCTCATACCAGTCTCTCTTAACCCAAGAGGATATCAAATATTAATTATTTGGCTGAAAAAATGTTTCCTATATGCCAAAGGATTCTGCTTTGTCTTTACACTGAATCTGGAGCAAGCTGATGTACAGTTACAAAAGCAGGTTAGTTTTGCATGCTAACACTGAAAAACTTCAGTATGTTTCATTGAAGTATGACAAATTAACCAGAGAGAATCTGACCTATTCAGCAAATGTCGGGGCTGTGGGGATTTATATTTTGTTAATAACAAACAAGAAATACAGTCAAAAGTTCAAGTTTGGAATGAGAGTAAACAAATTTGGAATTTTGTGTCTGAGTCGCAAGTACACCAGCTGGTGTTTTCATGATAAATCAAGTGATATAGTGAGTGCTCTGAGGAGGTAGCATATATGCTTTTTGTTTGTGACATAATATGAACAACTATTTAGAGTTCACCATAAACTTTTCTATAAAGTGTTCTGGAGGTTGAAATAAGTCTATCACACCGTTCACTAGCTGTAAATATGTGTTCACTTTCTTCGTCTTTTAGTATAATTGCTGCTCCAGGGTTTTGTTGAAAGATCAATATGACCAGGTTGTAAACAAAGACCTTCTCAGGGGAAATGTACACTCACGCTCATTGTCCTTCAAAGGAGGAGTGTTATTCTCTTAAAACCTCTTTATTATCTTTAATTGAAACATAGAGGAGAATTTAAACATTTCCTCTTCCCTCCATGGTTTGATGTTACTTTAACCATTTGTTTTGTGAAAAAAGCCTAGATGAGTTTACAGTACCTTGATTTTTGACATCAAGCGAGAAATTTTAGAATTACTTAACTCTTGAATAATTCCATATCTGGAAGAGCTTTTGTGCTATGGCAGAAACAGGATCTTAAGTGTTAACTTGATAATGGATGTCAGAAGATCACCATATGTTATTTTTTAATATACCCTTGAGTTTCTAGTGTTTGCTGAGATACTGGTTGAAAAGTCAAACATCTTATGTCTGTACTTAAAACAAATTCAAGTAGGTACAATGGGAAAGGAAACGTATAAATTATCATTGTAAAACATATCTAGAGTGCCATATGTAAGTCAGATTACCATATCCAGGAAACATGAATTTCAGTGAGGAATACCTAGCAAAATTGTGCTTTAGACATCTATCAAGGCAGCAGGACCAAAACAGTCAAAACATCTTTAGGAGGATACTGGTGTTTTCAGGCCTGCACCAGGCATTGACAGTGTGATATCACGTTACTCAATCCATCTGTCCTGGGTTTTCCTTGCTAGCAAGGGAAAGCACCTCACTCCATTGACCCCAGTTCCTCCTGATCCTGGCAGCAGAATTAGCACATGTGTTATGGTTGGAACAACTTTGCTTTATTGTCCTTCTCCAGCTGCAGTGAAGCACAGGGGATATCCCTGGACATTGTCAAACACATCATTTATGTATCTTATTGTCCTTTTCCCCATTACTTAATCCTCCTCTTCACTATCATTTCTTCACTCCAGCACTGTCCCAAATAATTACTAATAATTATTTTCGCCACTGAGCTCAGTCTTGCTACATCCATAGTCAAATTTGTTATTTCTTATTCTGCTACCTCGGCAATCTCAGCATTACATGCTCAGCTAACAAAACTGACTAAATGCTGTTCATCCTGTAAAGTTGTTCTTCTCCAAAGGTCTAAAATGTTCCCCTCCAGTTATTTGTGATGTTCAGCTTCAGGTCTCACTTACCTCCCCATTAACCAGCTCTGAAACCCAGGTATCCCTGACAGTTCTCACAGTGCTAACTATAATATTTGGCATCTTCTCACATTGTTTATCTGTCATGTCCAGCAATTTCTCATGTCATAGTTTCTCATGTCCTGTTCAGTTTGCTTAACCCCAGACCAGGGATATTCAGATTTCTTGATATTTGCCTGTAGCTCTAAGCTTTCATAAAAAGGAAATGAGACTTGGCTTGTTTATCTTTGCAATATGAAGACTGTGGTCAGATATGAAGTAAAATCTTGCAGATATCAGTTTTAAAATACAGCATGTAGGGCTAAAACCACTGAAAAGAACGATTTTAATAAACAAACTGATATGGCAGCAATTGCATATATGTACGAGGATGCATCAAACACCTAAATGTCATTATGATATTTATAAGACTGATAAGCCCGGTCCGTTACAACTCCAAAGAAAAACTTAACTAGATTGACATTTATTGACACCCTTCATACTAATGCTTAGTCCCTACTCATTTTTAGTTGGTATCAGTTCACATTGTAAGAAGTGAGTCCTTAGCAGCCATATGCAACACCCACTGTGAGCACACAGAACTGTGGCACTGGTTCCCTCAGCAGTTACCATCACCCCAGCGTAGGGAGCAGGCTCCAGATCTCATCCATGTGGTACACTGATGTGGGCAAAATGTTTGGCATCTTTCCCTCTTGTAAAACGTCTGAGTTTCTTGACACGTCTGAGTCCTGGGCCTCTGGCACTGGCAGAGGCTCTGTGGAATGCTGTGGCAAGTTCCCTGTCCTGCTGCCTGGCCCTTTCTTCCCTGCCCAGTGGCTCCTCATTTTCTTAAAGGTTGCATATTTTTCAGTGAGTGATAATTGTCCATGAGCGGGTTGTTTATAGTTCTGGAGCCTTTGCTTTGAAGATATATCCATATTTCAAAAACGTAAATACTCCATGCTTCCAAAACTCTACAACCTAGCCAGAAACACCATGTAAAAAATTCCAGTTCACATCATGAGCTCTCAGAGAAGATTGGTAATGCTCCTAACAAACCACAACTGAGGCCTTGCAGAGTTTGCCTAGGCACAGTTAGCTGAAAGCCTGAAGCTTATTCCCTAAAGATTTACAGTTTTTACAGGGCTAGAGGGTGCAAAAATGTTTTTACACATATTATTACTTACTCTTCTTATGCCTAAGTTTAAAGCAATCTAATGTTTATTAAATCCTACTTATTGTAGTTCTGGTTTTATGAGTGCAATAGACCTTTGCTTTGGCTGCAGTATAAACTGTTCATGTACTAGGAAAGTCTTTCTAAATACTGGGCAGTGAAATGGAAAGGCAATCATTCAGGGGGATAGTAGGTATAAAGAGAAGGTATAAGGTCAAGGCAAAAATACTTTCTTATAAACCAAAAATTAACAATTATGTAAAGAAGGACTCTGATGTTTTTCTTCAGAGTGATCAAGGATTAGACTGCTCAGGTCAGGAACTCACTTCCCACTACACCATCTAACAACAAATTCTGTCTTGACTTCTAACATCTCACTGACATCTTTGAGCTCTGTCTCTGGTCCAAGACAGATTTACCCTCTACTGTAAAGTTCAGTCCTGAGGAAAAAAGGACACAAAAACGTTCACTATTTCATCAAAATTCAATTTAGAAATCAACAGATAAAGTACCTATTGTCTAGTTAAGGGCAGGCATGAACTGCAATAATCTCATACTAACCCTGTATTACAACTGACGCTCCAATTCAAAGAGTATTTTCAGTGAAAGTAGAGTATCTAGAGGTATACACATGCCATCCTCTCTTTTACTAACTCCACTTCTATGCATGCATTCATTAGCTTTGAAAGACAACTCTTAAAACAAGATATGGCCACTTACATATGAAAATACACTCTCTTGAATTGAAACAGAATTAATTGATCAAGGAACAATGCTGGAAACTAAATTTGCAGCTTCTTCCTTGAAAATAACAATCAAATCCTGTGGGTACTAGCAACTGACTTCTTATTAATTTTGTCTAATAGCTGTTATCATAAATGTATGAATACATAGATTAAAATTTTTCAGACACTAACAATCTACATGAAGTAGTAGAACAATTATGCCAGAATTGCTATTTAAGGATGAGTGTAAGAAAAAGTGGGCATATTTTCAAGTATTGAATAGAAATATGATAGCTGTCTGACTTGTATTTAACATACTGTATTAGTATTTCTTTGTTCTCCATTTAATAGCTCATCATCTTACTGTTCTGGCAGGAAAATATCCTTTTAAATTAGGACACACTATCTTTATATATAACTGAAGTATAAATAGGCAAGAGAGCTTATGGAGTCAAGAGACGCTTTTGTAAATACATTTTGAAATACATTTTGCTACTTCAACTATAAGAAATAAGTAGGAGAAATGAGGTTCTCACTCTTCAGAGTGGGAGACAATGGGAGTTTTACATTCCACTACTGCTCTGATATTGACTTCTGCTGTTGCCTCTGCTTTCAAGTTATCAGACATAATAGTGCTATTATATTATCTTACATTTTTGAAGCTTTTTCAGTCAAATGTTCCCTAGGCATTTAAACTTTGAATCCGTTTGTCATTTCCTTACAGTGAGTTTTCAGAGAAATTTTCGTACTACCCTTTCCCACTGTTCAGTCCTGCTCTCCATGCCCCAGTCTTCCCTACCAGCCATCATACCAGGTCTACCTCATTGGTACTGAGTTTTAAAATGCAACATAGCTTCTAGTGTTTCACATACTAGGCAATAAAAAAGAGAGCTTCTCTTTCTAGTTCTCCAAGTGAGGATTATCTCTGCATTGCCCCCTCTTTGTAGTGTGTTGTTCAATTCTGGGAGAAATTTGGGATCAAATGGACATAGTACAGGAGATCATATTGGCTATGTACCCAAAGTCACCCTTTCCTTGGTATCCAGTTGCCTATCCTGCTGCATCACAGCTGCATCCCTGCCTCTCTGCCCAGCTTCCCTTCCAGAAACAGGGCTGGTAGTCAGCATTTTTCTTCTCCCTACATACAGATACAGCACTATCAAGGTCCGAGGTGTTTTAGCAAATATCTGTCTAGGCTGCTTTTAGGTATTTTGCATATTTTGCATCTTATTCTACCCCAAGCCCTTTCAGTAATCACAGGGTCTCTGCATACACCAGAGCACTGCACTACCTGCAGACAGTGCTACCAGACTGAAAATGTCTTCCAGAACTGACCTCCAGTCTGCAGGTTCTAAGAATTGAAGAAGTGTAACGGTTCTCCCCCATGTTTCCTTAATTAAGGAGATTGATAATGAAGGCTCTTTCTTTGTGGAGTGGGGCAGTTCAGATGAGAACAAAACACTGACTTGTCAACCTTGTGGTTAAATATAGTTTAGAAGATGTTTTAAAGATACATTACATAAAATATAATCTATCATCAATCATTCATAATGTAGTTTCAAAAGCTAAAGTAAGGATGAGAGAGGAGGATTGATTTAAGTAATATTTTTATAAAATTACTCCAGAAATTAAAATATCCCCAAACACAAAGTTAAAGATTCTGCAGTCTAACACCAGAGGACATAACTTCTATTTAGTTTTATGTAGCATAATTACCATGGTATGCCCATGATGTGCAGGGTGAAGCAAGCATATTAAAGATAGATTCATAATTAGATCTGAGGTACTTTGCTAATTAACAAAATGGATAGACAAAATCTGTATTTCATTAGGGTGAGATATATCAGTTTCCTCCTGTGCTTCTACATGTTTGATATATTATACTGCAGCGAGCTATTTCCAGTGGATCGTGTTGGGATGTTGTGATAAGTCACATGCCAAGTAACATAATAAAATAATTTATGATCAACCAGACTGGAAATATCAGTTGGGGAATTTTCTGTATTTAATGTTTCGCCATATGAGTTCATCACATTGCTCTCAGTCTTTCAAACTGGTGCTGCTTCTGATATTATTTGGACAATCTTCCTTCTCTCTCTCTCAGAAAATTAAAGAAAATGAAAGAATAAAAATTCTTAAGTGCATGTATACACCTGGTAAAGTCCTATCCTCTCACACTGAATGTTTTATAAAGCTTGTTAGGACTCATAGTTTAGGACTTATAAAGCTTGTTCATCAGCTAAGAGCTTGGTGCATATATCTACCTGATCAATGAAAAGTGATCGGTATATACAGGTAAATAGAGAGTTAATTCTCAATCTGTTTATACCTCAAAGTGTAAAGAAGAAAAAATGAACACAAAAAATCACAAAAGCATGAATTAATTTTAAAAAAGCAGTATGACTTCTTTTCCCATCATATTCTTACTGTTCTTTAAAAATATGTTAAAAAACAAACTCAGTGCTTTCCTATAGCCAACCCTGTACATAGAAGAAAACTTTCCCTGTTACTAAACCCAGGATTATATCTATCAAATGGTTTTCTATGAGTGTGTATGCACCTATGTATTTTAATATTTGTTTTCATACATATGTATATGATGCTCTCTTTCTCTTTGCAGATGTTGTCTCTGCTTCTTGCTATAAGGTAAGTCTGCTTGTATTCTGTCCTTCCAGTAAAAAACACCACTAAATCTTTATATTTAACCTGTGTACTCCATCTATTTTCTATACAGATCTTTCCTGAAACTTGTTGTAAATAATGTTAGTGAAATAGAAAACAAATCTGTTTAACTACAGTAACATCTGTGCTGTAATATCTGACAAATTAACATCTTAAGCAGCCATGTGACATGCCCTTTTCTTGCCCCGCTTCCCACACTGACTCAGAAGAACTCTAACACTGACAGCATCAATACTATCATCATCATCATCATCATCATCATCATCACTGACACTAGAGTGATGTTGAATGCTTGTTTTCTTCACAGGTAGTTTATATGTTATTTTGCTGTATTGACACACTAAAGAATACTCAGCATTTCTCAGTTCTGGGTGTATTTTCTTTATTTAGTCTTTCAAAGGAATACATGGATCTGCATACATTTTCAGAAGTTCCTGTTCCATCTGTCATAAATGATATAAATAATAATGTTCCTAGGGGTACGAGCAGCATAAACCAAGACCTAACTATGAAATGAAGACTAAAATAACTGCAAGGGTTAAACTGCTTGATAAAACCTTTGCTGTTTGTGAATAACAGTAATAAAAAAAGAGGTAGTAAAATCACTTACCTCCATCTATACAAAGCTTACTTGATAAATTCAGTAGAAACATAAAGAGAGTCTTTTTTCTTAACAGTGAATAGTTATGATTTAGGGTATTTTTTATGTTAATTAAGATGAAGAAGATCTCTGAGATCTAGTCCAACCTATGACCGAACACCACCATGTCAGCCAGACTACAGCACTAAATACCAGGTCCAGCCTCTCCTTAAACATCTCCAGGGAAGTGGCTCCATGACTTCTCTGGACAACACATTACAATATCTAATCACATTTTCTGTGAAGAATTTCTTTCTAATGTCTAACCTAGACCTCTCCTCACGTAGTTAAAACCGTGTACTTTCATCCTGTAACTGGTTGCCTGGCAGAAGAGGCCAATCCCCACCTGGCTACACCCTCCTTACAGGTAGTTGCAGAGAGTGATAAGGTCACCCTTGAGCCTCCTCTTTGTCAGGCTAAACAACCCCAGCTCCCTCAATTACTCCTCACAGAGCTTGTGCTTCAGACCCATCACCAACTTTGTGGCTCTTCTTCGAACAAGATATACTATCCTTCAGCTGTCCAAGAGCACTTCGTGTTATCAAGGTTACAGCTGTTTCAAGTCATTAAATACTTTATTTAAAATGAATTTTGCACAATTCATACTGTTGTATCTTGTAAGTATTAAATCTTGTTTTAGTACTCTGCTACCTTCTCCAAGATTTCAACCCTTGAAATATTACAGATTTGTTCACAGACAATCTACGCCTCACATTTTCTTCATCATAAGTTTTACAGAATTATGTTTGAATGGCAGTTTCACAGGTTTGGAAAAAATGTGATTTCAGGCCCCAGTGCATCTGATGTTTGGCAACTCTTAGTAATATAGCATACTGACATGATAATTTGGCTACATCTCTAAAAAATGAGACCAGGGTTCAGCTATTTAAAAGCAGTTAGAAATCTAACTTCCCTTGAAACCAATGTTTTTCTCCAATGTAATGTTTTTGTTGTTGAAAGCTTTTATAAGGACATTATAATTGCTCAAATAATACAATTAATGAATATTGGACTGTTTTGGATGATATTGTGAAGTGAACTGATGTTAAAGTAATTGATAACAACTGCTCTTGTCTGTCCACCAGACAGAAGTATTGCCACCCTCCAACGAGTTTGAAGAATGACATTCTGACTTGTAGGACGTGCTTCATTATTATTTTTAATCTTCCACACAAGTACTTAAGCTCAGATGGTATCTGAAATGCTTTAAAATCTGCAGCTGAAGAATTACAGTATTAGCTCGTAGGAGGTACATGTAACACTGACGTTAGTAATTAAAATGACATCTGCAGAGAAAACTTGCAAAAGCAGCTGTCATTTGATTTGGGCCATTTTAGATGACTAAAATCCATCAGACTGCTTGAAAAACTAATAAAAACCAGCTGATTCACTTACTATATTAGTTGCTAAAATGCGTCTGGGGATTTGGATTTGCAGCCAGCATATCACTTCCAGACTCTAGAGAAGAGATGCCATGGAGGCCAATTAACCTAGGAATAGTTGTTAATCTGTTTTAGGTCATCTAGAGGAACAAGTATAGATAAATACATGGGACAAAAACACTTTTGATTTCACTAAGCTGCTCTTTAAAATAGTTCTTAGGCAGTCAAACTAGTAACACTGTGGCACTTCACATCTTGTCCACACTATACAAAGAGCTAATTAGGTCTCAGATTCAGTCATTGTTCTCCAGATTTTACAGGCACAAAAACTGAGGCACAGAGCTGGGAGGTATCCAAGGCCAAACACTGTGCCAGTCACCAAGTCAGGATTACAGTTCTGGCACAGCTACAATCAAGACTCCAACTTAATTCACTCCATCCAAAACAACATTTGCATTCACAGGAAGTGCTACGTTTAGAGACAAAATTTTCAAGATGTACTTTTGAAAGCTAGTTATTGACCCTAATGGACTCACCCTAGGTGATAAACGTCCCTGATCCAAGGCATTACTTAAGCACCTATATTAAGAAACAAATGAAGAAACAAACAACATTTTTGTGTGTTTTAAATCAACCTCAAACAAATAAACCTGAGATTTTTTTTATTTTAGTTATCACCCCAACAGGAATAGTAGCCTTGGCTGACATCTTTTACCATGAGTAGCTCTTTTGCAATTGTTATGGTCACTTATCTCTACTGTCCAACATAAAGACAGTGAATAAAGCCAAGTAGCTGCCTTTTACCTCACTTTGGTTTTTTGGGTTTTTTCCACAGGCTAGATAATCTGGTGCTGCCTTGCAGACAGGCAAGTCATGACAAAAAACATTTTATAGCATCAGAGTGTCTCTGAAAAAACTGTCAGAACTGAGAATTTAGGCATAGTAGGTAAAACATGAAATGGAATATTCTTGGTTGCTTCTGTTTAGATTCAAATATCTATGATGCATGCTTATTCTACTGTATTTAAAAAAACCCAAAAAAACCTCCCATATATTTTGTCATTCAGTATTTCCTCCCATACCTGGATTCAAAGTTATGTCCAAAAGATTATTTTGCCTTACAGAGGCATACAGAGAAGTGACAGAATATTATATTTGTGTTTACTGTATTTGGTGTGCTTGCTGAAAAAAGCAGCTGGCTCAGAAGTTGTGATGATCAAAGATCATCAACTCCATAGGCAGGAGTATTTTAAACTGTACAACTGTAAAACTGTATTTTACAGTTACAGAACTGTAAGCCTCTTGCAACAGAGCTTTCTAAATGGTAACAGGTTTTTGGAGTTCTTTTATTTTCACACACAAAATATTCTTGTTACATTTTTTTTCCTCCTCTATAGCAGTCTAATGGAGAAGGAATACTAAATTTCATTTGAAAACACTGGGCCCTGGATAACAATTACATTAAGTCTGCAGTGAGCAATGAGAATAAGAGATCCAAAGTACATGCCTCTGACTTGTGTACATCAATCAACCCAGAAAAAACCAATGATTCTTTTTAATCCCAATGTATATGATATATTTAATTTTAGATATTGGGATTCTATTTATGGGAGTCTGTTGATAACATATATTATAATGACCAGTATTTTCCTGCTAGCTCACTCCCCCTCCCCCAGTTTAAGCTCCAATTTCATATTTTTAAATTGGTTCCTCTTATTTTCAAAAACCCAGGGATCAGTTTATGCAAGTTCAAATTTTACCAGAAGTTTTATTGAAAATCAAATATTCTGGGTTTTTCCTTCTCCATAACACTATTTCAAATAGTTATGCTAATTCCTTCAATCCATTCAGTATTCCCAGTGTTGAATTGAAGCTTATTGAAAATCTAGTGTCAAAGAAAATGCACTATATTAAATCAACTTTCATAACAAACAGAGAAAAATTATTTTGGTATGTTAAGTTTAGCCAAGGAAAATATATGCACAGAATTTTTAAACACTAGTGAATAATAAGCTACAGTAGAACCATTTCATCATTGTCCTAACAACTAGAAATACTGAACTAATATCTAATTTTTTCCCTCAGTTGTAACCACTGTAATTTCACTGACTTCAATTTGTAATTGCCATAGAATTTGCATTTGGATGAAGATGTATTCCCAAGGACCAGTTATGCTGTTCTTACACGTTAACCTCTCTCCTTCTTCAGACCAAAAAAACCACTTATGGAATCAGATATCTCGCCTCCTCCCGTGTTGAGGATGTAAGCTCTCCATGATTCCAGACACACTTGTTTGTTGCTAGAAGTGGTGGTGTTTGTTCAGGGGTTTGTTTTGGTTTGCAGCAAGCTGTCTCTGCAGCTGAAAAGAAAAATTCACATCTGGAATTTTTTATTCTTTTTTTTGTATCTGTTTCTGTGAGAAATACCTGTCTTTATTCACACTCAAATATACTGATATGATTACCATCTTGTGTTCCTCTTATTGAAAACACAAATTAATTTGTATCTACACATCTTTACATCTTAAGTGATTGAGGGAGTGAAGGAAAAAGTAAGATACCTGTCTATAACGACAAATATTTTTCTCAGGAACCTTCTCTACATCTTTGTCACTTCTATAGAAAGCAAACTCTCTTTTCTTACACATTGAAGCAGGATAATGATCAAAGAGAATAAGATAAAATTGGGAGTGAGTACCCATTGGGGGGACTAAGTTTATTCTAAGTTTATGGACTGTTCACTTCATATTTGAGTACATATCTATGGCCACATCTTTTTCTATGTCCTGTCAGAAGATGCAAATAATTTTTTATGGGAATCAGTCCTGTCAAGTGTATATTTTTCATCTTTCCTTCTCAACTACTAAGATTTCTGTATTTCTGACATCAGGCCTTTTTTAGAAACTTTGCCTATTCCTTTCTGAGCCAGTAATTTATTTTGTACTTTCTTAAATAGTCTACAAGTTGAAGTTTAGTTCTTATTAAGTTACTGTGTGGAGGGTTTATTACTTTTTTGTCTCAGGATGTAAAATTACTATTGATTTGTCTAGAAATCTTTCTTCTAGAGGATTTGGGGTATTCTTCAAAAAAATAAAGATTGACAGAAAAGCCCTACTGACTAAAGTTTCTGACTTTTAAATTTTCCTCTACTTTGAATGAAGAGGCAATGTCTGCAGAGATCCTAAACAGAAATTTCCTTGCTATTCTAAAGTTTTCTTTAGATTACTCTAAAATACTTAAGAGAAAGAAAGGGAAAAGGAATGAAGGAAACATCCTTTATTTGAAATGTCTTGCACAGTGTAAGGTAGTGTCCCCTATAAAAATTTTGACAAATGGTCCATTTATTTACTTCAAAGTCTGATCTAACTCATCTTATCTAGAATGTTTTCAGGAAACTAATGTATGTGTTTAGGCAGAACACAGAAATCATCAAGTTGGTTGCCAATTCTAGAGTAGTCTTTCAGTTGGAAATTGCCTGGGGGTGATATGACTAAATTTTCTCATCAGGAAAAAAAGATACTGAATTGAAAAACTCACTCTTCTCATTCTCATAGTAGTCTGACACAGAGGACACTTCCCTTCCCAACCTCAAATCTTGCAACTCTGCCAGGGTCTGAGCTGTGAGTAATAGTTACCACCAAAGCACTTAGAAGATGTTTTCCATCACATCGCAGATCTGCCCCAGTCATTGTCTCATCTTTATTATTTCAGAAGAAAGAACTTGCAGGGGTCCAGGAAGGAGTAGATAATCAAAACAGAATTGGAATATATTCATCCAGTTGTGCTTTAGGGGAAGTATTGCTGAATTTGGGTGGCTGAAATGCTGAGGCGTGACATCTGATTGATGTTGCTATCCCAGTGTAGATCTGCACATCCTGTGAAACTCTGTTAGTGCTGGCATGAAGAGAGGAGACGAACACAGGGGCCAAAAAAAATCACACAAGCAAGAAGTAAACCATAATGTTTAAATTATCGCTTATAGAGGCTATTTAGCAGCTCCAGAAGAATCAGACTGAAAAACTTCTTGAAAGGAAATCTTGCATCTTTAAAAAGTCATTTCAACTGATGAGTTCAGCATTATTCTATGTAAGTTGCTTTAATATCTCTCTTTCAAATTCATGTACAAAGATTTCACCTCAAGTTGCTGAAATACTGCTGGCTATTAAATATGTGAATGAAAAGCAAATCACTTAGACAATAATTAACCAGTAATTAGAGACTAATTAAACTAAGAGGCTCTGGAAAAAAATGACAACAGTTAACTCACAAGACAAAATGCTGTCTTTCTGTTTCAAACAAAATCAAGATAAAACTTTTTTATGTAAAATTTTAATATCTGTAAAGTTTACAGTTACATAAGAACCAATCATTACTGAAGAATCATGAACAGTTTATTACTGTAATTCACAGTACTCAGGGAGTGGCTAAATAGCAAAATTTAGGGAGGTCAGAAGTACAGATAAGATAAGAAGGCCATGTATTTAACAAAAACCAGGAAGCTGATCTTAAAGTGTTGCAAACTAGTTGTCCTCCAGAGCCGGGAACAAGAGAAGAATTTTTGCTGTTTCTCAGAAATATTTCTGAAGGTTAGTTTTACAGAAAGTTAGGTTTACAGAAAGCAAAATAAAATAGTAGAGCCCAATGTCTAAGTGTTTGTATTGTATTGCATTAACTTAAAAAGAGAACAAACACATAAATAGTTCAGAAGGAAGACTGAATTGTTGTTTTAAGGAATCACAGACTGGCTGAGGTTGGATGGGACCTCTGTGTGTCAACTGTTCTGACCTCACTGCTTGAGCATGTTCCCCAGGGCCACGTCCAGATGGCTTTTGAATATCACCAAAGTAGAAGATTCATCTGCTTTTCTGTGCAACTTCTGCCAGTACTTGGTCACTGTAAGAAAGTCATGAGGGATCTTCTCTGTTCCAGTTTGGGGTCTCACCAATGCTGACAGGAGGGAAAGGCTCGCCTCTATCTTTCATCCCAGAAGTTGTGACACATCTTAATTGAACATTTTGAACATATTAAGTAATTTTTAAACATTTTCAGCTGATCATAGGTGCTTATTTTCCTGAATCTGTAATATGAAATGTTTGCTGTATGTCGTGCAATGAATTTTTAGTGTTTTTTGTGCATCTGATTTTTTAAAATCCATATTTGGTTTTGACTGAGCTTATAGACTATTGTTTTTCTACTTTCAGTTTTTAAATAATTGTTTGTTTCTTTTGCAGGAACTGCCTTGTTTTGTGTTGTTTTGCTTTGTTTTAATTAACAAATACACCTGGAAAAAAGGCATAGTACTGCTGCTGAATGCTTTGGAAAAGGTGACTCATGCTCAGCTAGCTACATGTAAACCCGGCTCTTTCAAGAAAATGACCCTGTTCCTGCACATACCTGAAGTTCTCAAACCAAACTAATCAGCAGGCTTAGGCAGCTAAATACAATAATTCATGGCAGTGAATCCCCAGATTTGCCACTTAAAATCCCAGGCTAGGGACTGCAATTCTTCACATGAAAAGAAGACGAAAATCCCAAACTAAGCAGACCAAAACCAACCAACCAAAACCAACCACGGTTTAAGTACCCTGGTTTTTGGTTTTATCCATAACCATCATAGAAACTTATAAAAAATCAGTACCAAGTGGTTTGTAATTCCTGTCTGGTTGCCTCTTTGTTTTTTGGGGGTTTGGTTTGGGGTTTTTGTTTATTTGGTGGTTGTTGTTGTTGTTGCTGTTTTTCCGCTCAGACAGCTGATTTATTTCAGCCAAATTTAAGAGCAGTAGATCTGATTCTTCTACTTCATGTAGACTGTATATATGTTCTTATGATACCAGAACCTTGGCGGGGAGAAGAAACCAAATTAAGGACTCTCATCAAAGTAAAACCACAGTTTCAGGTCAGTAGCTATTTGATCTGCTTGGTCTGGTGAGTATTCCATCAGAACATGTGTGCAAGTTGCCCAGTCATCTTTGATTTAAAAATTATTTTAAAAATTACTGCATTGTCAGTTCCTGGAAAAAATGGAAGGGAGCTAATTGAACTTTGCAAGTGTAAAAATTAAGTGAAGATACTTTGGAAGAATAATCATATGAAAAAGGAATAGGTGTTTAGAGACAGATCCATACAAACTCAAGTACGACTACTGTTTCATCTTACTTTCTTTTAAATTTTATGTATTTAAATTCCAGGTACAGTGTGTGCCTGTGGTAGTAACACTCTTCCTTATCCAAGTGGCGTAAGAATACTATAGAAAATCTCTTGTTTTGTTTATATTCACAGTAACTAATATTTTCTGTGGAAAAATATGCATGAACTTGTTTGCCATGCAAAGAATATTAAGACTGTGAATTATGAATCTCTTAACTATCATTTAATAATTATCAGTAAGATTTAACGGAAATCCATACTACTTTAAGGCAATGAAAAAGATTTACCAAGTTCCAGTTCTGCACTTCATTATGAGTTACTGACATCAAATTTTAAAAGAAATTTTTTTTAAAAAGTCTATCTTTAATGTATACAAAAGGGAACTATTTAATCTCAATGATTTCTGTCACTTATTAGCTGTGTGTTTCTCCTATCTGTAAGAAGTTGTCTCTGGTATTCCATTAGTGCTTTTTCTGAGTATAGTTGGAGGCATGGATATGTGCATAGAAGTATTGAAAGAGCTCTCCATCACCAGCACAGGGTTTTTCTCTTAACATTTCTGTATCACTCTCATTAATAGTAGTTGCAGTTACAAGGTAAGGATAAATCCCAAAGTGTTATCCAAATGCAGTCCAGCTGACATTAGAAAATTCTATTCTATTACTTAGTTTTTATTGTAACTCTTGAGTGTTTTAAAGAGTGACATTTTAAACTTGAGGAAAAAAGAAAAAAAAAAAGAAAAAAAACCCAGACAGCCAGGAAAGGAAGAAATTAAATTCTTTTACACTTTGGTTATTATTGATACTTTGCACCTAAGGCACAGGTAATCAGTTTCAGCATGGGTGTTCAGTGGCGTACTCACTAAGGTTTGTCTTACATGTGTCTTAACTTTAACAAAAACTGAAGATTTTGCAGAATATGGTGTTCTATCACAGCAGGTCCCCACCATGTGATTTTACTAAAAAATATTTATTTGACAGATGCAAGCCAAGTGGGTAGAAGGATACAAATATATTGCCATCTTTCCATGTTAATACTAGATGAAATGATGTATTTTTAACATGGTGGGATTTGTCAGTGTTTTTGACATTCCATATGAACAGACTAATTTTGCAAAGCTAAAACAATGAACTAGATATGCTTTTCTGATGTTTTGTGTCATGTGTGTGTCTGTGCTTTATAGTATTCCCACTACAAATTCCATGACAAATCCTGAGCTCATTCAGAGTAGACCATGTAGTCCTGAACTGACAGGAATATTGCTTCCTCGTTAGTCTGCAGTCTCGCATGAACTCACACACATGTTGACCCTAAGACTCAGCAGGCAACTCCAGAAAAACCACTGAAGTTGTTCTCAGAGCATAAAGATAAACAGATGGGTGAATATGGTGTTGTGTGACACAACAAGGTGATATCTTTTCTGTGCAGTCCCACAGAGAAAGCGTCAGAGACTGTGGGCTTTCTGTAATATTGACTGATTCTGATTTTACAGTATGTTTGATATTCTTTAAGAACATAAGAGTAGTGCAGAGATGAATCAAAGCTGAGTTTGTATGTTATAAAGAAAAGGATCCACTCTCATTATCAGCAAGAGTAGTGTCTATGTTCCCTGTCAGCTCACATTTCCCTTCAGGGAGTTACCAATATGTACTTAACACTTTAGGAAGTAGAAGATATGGGGTTTTGTTGAGCTGATAACAGAGGAGATAACTGTGGATGAGATTGAATTATTGGTAGGACTATTTAGGAACAAACAGAACTAATTTTTTTTCCAACCAGGGTTTCCAGGTAACTGGAGAAAGTGGAAGGAATTGATCTCTATGAGATAGCATGATGGAAGAATTATCTAGAGAATTTGTCAGGACAGAATATGTTGGCAAATGAAAAAATATAAAACTATATACTACATGTGCAAGTGTCCTTGTGCAATCCCTGACAAGCTTCTAAATAACACAAGGGAATAGATGTCCTCATTCTTCAGAACTCAAAGCAGTCATTGAATTTTGTTTGTTGTTAAGCTTTTCTCTTGACGAAGGCAAAACTACACATGAGCTTCTAGAAAGAGAAAAGATGAATTAATTTCACTAATGTTATCTAATATAGTGATAGTACTGACAACATTAGTGTATGACAACATCTTGTGCCAGGAAATTAACAGCATGGCATGGAAAAATGATTTTTAAACCAAGCGGCATTATATTGTCTCTAACAAGAGAGAAGGTTAAGAAAAACAAAAGGAGAATCTTTAACGCATTTGGTTTTCAGTCTGATTTTTCATTTGACCAAACTTTTCCACAGATTTTGAAACATTAAATGAACTGAAATTTACTTCCCCTTCCCTGCACATCGCCACTAGTCACTCATACTGGTGGTGCTTGGGAAACTGTGCAAAATAAACAAATTTTAATTGAAAAGTTTGAGTTTTCAAAGATAAAACAATTCAGGAAGGAAACAGTGGTTTGCGTTATGTTGCCTCAAATTGTTTGAAAAATGAACAAAATATTCTAAGTTGCTGTGTAGAAATACTTTTTTCATTTCATTATTAGAATAATTTCTTTTAATGTTGAAATCCAAAGGCATTCTGAAAAATGAGTTGACTTAATCCCAACAAAGATTTGTTTGAGTTCAGTTTGCTTTCATTGCTCCTTTTCTCTACTTTTAGATTTGGTTATGGACAGGAAATAACATAAACCTCCAGATAATTCATCAAATCAAAAGCATTAATTCCTACCCAGTTCTTCTTACTCCAGCCTATGTTTTCTTTAGCTCTATGCTACAAACATTGGCACTAACTTGTTCCAAAAATTCCTGGGCCAATCATATTTCAGACAAAAGAAAAAAACCCCACAAATATTTACTGTCCAGTGGTGTAAACCAGCTTAGCTCTGTGTATTTGCAAGGAACTATAGTCCTACGACTGAAGATACACACAAATGCATTCCATTTGATTGCTGTTGAAAATCTTCCCTGAGCTACAGTTATGTTTCTGAATTCAGAATATGTCCCAAAAGTACGAGTGGTATTCCCTGTGTGGATTTCTCTAATGTTTATTATTCACAACTTGTACAATAGCATAGTATGTGTCATATTATCCAGTGTTTGGGATCTAACCCACATCACACATGAAAGTGAATCTTGCTGCTAGGAAATACTCTAGCTCTCAGAGGTGCATGTCATCTTTCTTCTTCACTTCAAAAGTAAATAATGAGGCAGGCAAAAAGGCTGAGTGTTTCAGAGGCCATGCAGTCATCTACATATTGAAGGGAGATCAGCTTAGTATCCCTTCCCTTAGGTTGTTCACTACAAAGTGAAAGCCTGACATGACAACTGAATTCTGACTCAGAAAAGCATATCTTATTAGCTAAGCTCTGAAACCAGTGAATTCTATTTCTTTTCTTTTTTTTTTTTTTTTTTTTTTTTTTTTTTGGGAAGCCGAGAGAAGCAAGTTACTATCTAATTCTAGGCACAATTTAGCACTAAGAATATTTATGTTCATTACACAGGGAACCTCTCATATGAAAACAGCAATGAAAAGCAAAATAACAGTAAGAAACTCTGACATGCACCATGCTGTTGTTAGTCATCAGGTAAGCTACCCTCATCTGGTGATCTGAAGAGTTCAAGTGAACTCAAAACCACCTACAGAAACAGCTCCATGAGCCCCAGCTTACAGGAAAGAAAGGTTGCGTGGGGAAGCCTCCTGTAATACTTCCATTATCCAAAACATATGTGAGTCTTGTTTTAACACCTTTTTAAAACAATGCCTCTTTTAGGTGTCATACTCAATAAACTTGTTCTCCAAAGCTCAGAATGAATTAGAGAAAGAAGGAGAAATAAAAGCCACACTTTTTATCATTACATTTTTATTGAAATTTAAACACCCAAGTGAAAGAGATTTACATAAAAGAATTTGACCTACACCATATACCATACATGATTGAAAATTGCTTTACCATTCTTTATAAAGTCTCAGCTTGACTGGCAGATAGAATGTAAAAGCAATATATGAGCTCTGCTTTTGTTTAGATTTGCACTCCTACGTGTCAAATAGTATTATATATTTTTGCTTAATATTTTACAACAGCAAGGACGTTAGTTCAGTATCCTTCTAAAGAATAACTCAACATGTGCCAAAACAGGCAGAATTTTGGATTCTTTACTTAACCTTTTGTGTAGTCATACTTTCAGAGACTTAAAACATAAACAGAATTAGATGGGAATACTTTTGTTGAAAATCAAGGAGACTTGGATCATGGTTTTAAATAGGGTTTTATTTATTTAAGGAAACTTTTAAAGAATCTGTAAACTTCAAGGGAGTCAGACTTCTAATTTCCCTAAGTAAATTTTGAAAACTCACTTTTCTACTTTATGAAGAATATGATTAATAGAACTTCATTGCATATTTATCTTTCTATTGCTTTCATTGCAATAAACCAAAAATAAGTAAAAATTTCAAATTGTCCTCAGATTTAAAGCATAATGATTGTTCTTTTAAGTAAAATAGATTAATTTCCTTCAAAACATGAGTTCATGATAGGCTCAATTAGTTTGGAATTTTTGTACAAATGATAAAAGTAGAAAGAAGTGCAGCTTCTGAAGTTTGCCTTCAAAATATCCAGGCTAACAGCAGTTTCAGTCCACTTTCTCTATGTATTAAAGATGATTAACAGGGTAAAGCTGAACTACACAATTCTAAGATTTCCAAGTAACTAGCAACAGGATACAAATACAGGAAGGAATGACTCAAAGTCTTTATTTGAACTTCTTGTAAATCTGGATATATCCAGAAGCTGGAATGACAGGTAAAAACCAGGTAAAACCAGAATAAAATAAGAAGTATATTGAAAGTGATTGCAATGAATGAAGTACAGCATAAAGCTTCACTTGATATCATAGAGAATTACAAAAAAATCCAATATTCTGTGGGAATTCTGCACAAAAGTCTTACGACTTTGATGGTCCACAACTCTTTTATCCATTTCTGGGTTCATAAGCTGGATACTGAAAACAGTGAAGAGGTTCTTCTGAAGTGCAGTCAGTAAACTAAAAACTATTTCTAAAACAGAGGGACAGAAATTTGTATCTGAATAGTTGTGAGTGAAAACCGTCCAATAAGAGTAGCAAGAAGCAACCTCACTAAATTGTGAGAAACAAAAAAAAAAAAAAAGAAAAAAGAGAGATAATAGGAGAAGTCTGATGTAATGGAATTATCCCATGGAGGAAAAGGAATACTTCTCCAAGAAAGGCAGTGATGGGTCAGAAAAGTATGAATAATCACTTCTAGGGACAGGGCTGGAGAATGTGAGGATAGGACTGAACAAAAGGTACAAGTGTGAGCACACAGGACAGAGACCTTGTAAATTGTCACGTTTCATGAGTAATGAAGACGACTGGAAGTGAAACAGGAACAGAGGGCAGCAAAACCTACTACAAGGAGCCTTTAAGAGTTGAGCCACCTCAAGTATAGTCTTGGAAATAAAGCTTAATATGGACATTTTGTGAGAGAGCAGAGAGGAAAAAAAGGGCACTGGTGGAAAATAAAGAAAAAGAAGCATAGCAAAGTAAGTTGTATTTTCTGAAATATAAAGGTTGAATCGCTATGTTTTGATTGGAACTTTGCTATTGAAAACATGAATATTTTAAATTATACAGTTTTGCACCTTCAGTCTGATAAAATAAAATATATTTGCATATGAAGTTCACCAGGATACTACAGAAATTATAACACAGGAAGAAATTAAGTTTAATTATTTAAAAACCTAACATCAGAATAAAAATGCATATCTGCACGAACACGAAATAAACAATCCCAAATATTTGAAATTACTAAGAAGATAGATTTCTAATTTGTTTTAGCATTTTCAAATCCAATTGTAGTGCAAAATTGCCTAATTTGACCAAATAGTCTAGTGAGAGTAAGACTGCATTTTTTTATAGTATTTTTTTTTCACTGTATGTTTTCAATCCCATTAGTAATGTCTTTTCTTAAAGTAGTGTTCACTTAGGAGGTCAAATAGGGATTTAAATACATAGCCATGCCTTATGTAGCTAAGCATTTAAAGTCAAGGTTATAAGAAATCTCTGCTAAAAGAGTGGAGTAGCTGAATCTCACGAACCCTGAAATATTTCATTTTCCCATTATTTCAAAGTCTCAGGTTTACTGTTCAGAAATGATCCCTTTGAATTACCTTTGGTTTTTTTTAAGCAGGGGTAACAACAATTTAGAGTCTACTGAAAAATAAATTCCTCCATTCAGCACTAAAAAAAGCAGTCAAGATATGTCTCCTTGAGTGCATCCACATAACTATATTGTTCCTTTTCTGTGGTGCTCACAGCTACCATGCTAAAGGGATGCACGCAGAGGTTAGAGTCAGCCTTCACAAGGTCATTTCTAGCTAAGTCTGAGACAGGAAAGTTTGACTGGGCTCTGTCTCTTTCCTGGGTATTTCATCAGTGAATCTTCCCCTTCAAATTGCCAAGTCTTTGTCTGTTTGTTCCCTTACTCTTTATAGTCATTGTTCGGAGTATTTGTGTGGGTCTTTCTGTGTGAAACATTGTAGGATATTGGGAAACTTGTGTTTAAAAAAAAAAAGTGTTAGGCCTACTGTTATCTTTTAGACAGTGAGTGTCTGTGTTTGTCCATCATAGCCAAACCCCTATAATCCCTAACTCTTTATATGTGTATCTTTTCTTCTAACCCTTTTTTTTTGTTAGTTGCTGTGCTCCAAAGGATCAAAGCTGTCTTGATGGATCACATATACAAAGCCATATCTAGGTAAAAAAAGTTATAAAAAGCGACATGATGCAGGTCTAACTCACTTGTTAGCATGCCTCGCAGGTTCTCCTGTGAGCCATATCCCTAGAGGCGCTCAGCTTCTCATGGTTTCAGCTGAAAAGCTTGGGATCAAATTGCTGAGACTTAGGCATTTAGCTTCTTAGATTCCCTGGTTTGTTTCCCAAACTGTCAGCAAATATTGTAGCCTTCACATAAAAAGAATGGATCTGCATTTGAATTACTGTGCCCCTCACATGCTTGGATCTGGCTTCTTTTGATTTTGGGAAATAATTAAATCATTGTTTAATGTACTATAATCAGAGAGCACATCTCATACACTGCTTATATCTTCATATATACCCTCATGAAACTTAGTGTGTGCTTTATAATACTGTTTCCCACAATCTCTAGTACATTTTCCAAAAAGGTGTCTAACATTTCAGAAGATCAATAGCTTAGTGAGAATGAGTTTTGCATATTCCAGCGGGGTAGTTTGTAAGGTTTGACCTTGGTGCGCAGCTACAAGAAGACTACAGCAACTGCCTCCATGCTATTCCTATACTTTTCTTACTATTTCTACACTTCTATATCATTACACTTACTTCCTATACTATTTTTTCAGTACAGAAAAATAGAAAATATTAGGAACTAAATATTACATTTTTCTTGGAGCTTACTTTTTAATAATTTCTCAGCCATTTTTGAAGAGGCACATTATGGCAAAATACCTGGAGACATCTACTGAAATAACTGTTTTTCTTCTGAACATTTATCAGGCCTTTGCACTAGTTGATCCCTGTACTGAAGGTGGGATACATTTACCAGAGGGAATCAGAGGGTTAATTTTTCTTTTCTCTCCTTGTCCTCTCGTAGTAACATCTGCATGCTTCTTTCCCATGTCACTTCTGCTGCCTGCAACCACATCACTGTGTAACTCCCTCCTTTTAGGTCAAGGACTTGTCTGCCTTGATATAAATATTAATAATTTCATTTTTTTACAAAGAATGATGTATATGTTGGTTTTGCAAAAGCCCAGCTCCTCAAAAGCTGCTGATCCTAAGTGACAGAGCATGGTCTAGTAAAAGGAGTGGAAACTGGAATAGATGACTTCTAAGCCCTGCCATTGAATTCTTCTTCGACGCAGAAGTAATTTAATTCCTGTGATGCAGGCAACCCACTTGTAGAATTAGCCTAATAATAATTACCTGGCTCGCAGCTTGCAAGACTTCATTAGTGTTTATAGAGCACTTTGTCAGGTTTGAGTTCTTTGCCTCAAAACTCTACATAGTGGAAAAGCAAACAATGAAACTGTTAATAATTACCAAGTCACTGATCAAGTAAAGCAGAGTTCTTCATTCAAAAATGATAGCCTTTCTCTGTTTATATTTTCATGCATAAATTTGCCGCATTCTATCTGATCCTGAATTTAAAAAAAAAATTCAAAACCATCATGAGGAAGTGGAGTTGAAATTATCTCAGAGACCTCAGTTTTGGGATGTGAGGAAGACAGAGAAGGGATAAATGGAAGGAAATTTTTCTGGTAGAGAAGAAAGGAATTTACTCATTGAGTTTGGCAACCAAAATTACTCTTCTTATTATTTTGATCAGAACACCAGGCTGATAATGTAACACGATGTTCTGACATCATTTAAACCTTCTCTGGAGCTTTCCTGGCACCGCTTAATTTCTTTGGGGCACCTATTTGTTATCTCAGTGGACACTCTAATCTGAACTACACTAAATATTTAGAGCACCACAGGTCCTCCAGCCTGTTTTTCCACCAGTAGAATCTCTGTTTCAGGGAGAAAATAAGACAGGCATTTTCCATACACACATTCTCAGCTGATTCTTACACTGAAAAATACATTTGCCCTACAAAACCTACATACAATGGTCTCATGTGCCTCATGGTTCTCTTATTATATAATTTTATTTAAGAATATCCTGACCTGTTTCACTTCTAGAATCAAGCTGAAGTTCTGGAGGTGATATGGTATCAAGAGATATAGCAAAAACCAAGCAATTCACAAAACAAATATAATGAACAAGGACAAAAATGGAAGACAGACAATTTAAAAGACCCATATTTGTTCTCAGTTTGTAGGAACAAATTTTCCAAAAGGACTTTGGACCAGAAGATATCCTGAAAAATACATCAAAAATATCTGTTGGTATATCTTTAGCAAAGCAAGGATTCTCCCTGCTCATTTTAGTGGGATACTTACAGTGATATATTTTGTTATTGTAACTTTAATTCCTGGGAGTCCAATTCTACCCCCATTTTATTTGAACTGTGAAAGTTATAAGTATTTTGGGTGAATATTTTGATTTTTATTCATATTGTTAAGGGATTTCAGGGAAATAAGTGGGAAAAGAAAGTTAAATATTAATATTCAAGAAACAGAATTAAAACAACTTTCAAAATAGCTTATGCATAAAAAGGGAAGAGATAATGTTCAGCACCATCCACATGTTAAAATGGCATGAATCTTGCAAGTCTTTCTGGAAATATATCAATGTTGCTGTGCACAACAAGTAGAGTGACAGTGGTCTAAAAGGATTTTTGCAGTGATTCCTCTTAAAGCATAGACAGTTTGTCAGCTGTTCAGGTTTTTCAGAATAGGTACATAATCTCAGATGGGGACAAGACTTTGAATCAGGTAATGTCTTTGCAGGGGTACAAAAACCCAAACAACTGTCTTACAAATGTACTGATAATATAAACATAATTCAAAGAGATGTATAACACATGCATATGTAGGTAGCTATGTAGCTGAAAGGCAACTAAATCCATTTGGATCTAATACTTCTGTATCTGATTTCGGCAGGAGGTTCCTGGATTTTTCCAGTGTCTCATCTACTGCAATTTCCAGCTGTCTCTCAGTTTTGATATGTTTCCTGTAAGTAACATAACCATTTTTCAAGTCCCAAACTCACAGCTTCCTATTATACTTGCAAATTGTCAGCTAAAGTACATCTGTTCTTTACAGAGAAATATGGGTTTACCTCTTATTTTTCTCAGTAGCATTGACTGTGGCATACCAAAATATATATCAAATAGTCTGAAAGTAAAATATTATTTTACTTTAAATACTGTACAATCTAGTAAGAAAGTACATACACATAGATATGCATCAAATTTAGTCACTAAAATATCCTGCTAAAGAGAAAAAAATGGGAAATAAGTGTATGATGCTTTTGTATTACATTAGGCTACTTTTTTTAAACCATGTAGGTATGCAACTGACATTGATGGAAAACCTTTGAGAATACTTTTTGCTCACTAAGCACAGATTTGCATGATGGCAAACAGTTTCTCCATTACTGCTGATATTAAGGGGCGGTATTCATCTACTTGACAATTTTGTTGCCTCCCTGCCCCCTTTCTTGTTTTTCAATATAGCTTGCTAGACTGGAGAGTAAAGATCCTTCATTTAACTGTCATCCAGGCCCAGTGTTTTAGCCTGACACTTCAAGTTAATTTAAAAGGATAAGATTATTCAATGCAAAATAATTCTTAGTATCTGCACTTAAGGTATGCAAAATGTACTGCAATTTTAATGGCTCAGTTATTCACATTTTTCTTCAGTTGCTGCAGAACACACTTCAAAACATATGTTTTAAATTACATAAAAATATATTTTATTATGGTGCACTGAAAGCAAGGCAATCTGGAGGACAAAATTTCCCAAAGCAACAAATCTGGCTCAGTGTAATTATAACATTCTTATATTCTGAATTTTGGGGGGTTTTGCTTTGTTTTGCATTTGTATATTTGTTTTTGCAGTGGGAAAAGATAAAAAGGGAATTTCTATTAAAATTATACATCAGACAAATTCAGGAGTAAATCAGAATGAAAAATGAAACATTCTTCATTTTTGCCATCCAAAAAGAAAGAAAGAAAAAAAGAAAGAAAAAGTGGGACAGTGCTAATACAGAAAACATTAAATTCATGATATACACTAGATTTAGTAGCTTTCTCTGTTTATACAATTCTGGCACTTTTAAAGGCTTTACCAATCAGTATATATGGAATTATGAATGAATGCTCTGAAAATACTCTGATATTTGATATAACTGTACATTCTTGCATTAGAAACTTACCTGTAGCTCTGATGGACTATGTATTATGTCACTACACAAACCCAAAGGATTTCAGAGCTAACCATCCTAACCTTTAGTTTCATGTGTTTGTGCTGAGCTTAAGAAACTGGGAGCTACTTGTTTCCTGGAGAGAAGACACCGAAGGGGAGCTTGAAAACCCGTCAGAAGATGGGAGACTAGTTATGTTCCTTTGTTATTTTGAGAGGAAAGCCTACTTTCACCCACAGATATTTTATTTACCATCAGAATCCAGCAAGATGTTCAGTGGTAAGAAAGCCTCAATGACAAGAGCGACTGAATCAGAGGACTCTAGTAAGCAGCCTTTTGCAGTCAGAAATGGCCCAGCACATCCCTTCTGTGCTTGGAGGAATTTGTCTCTATTCCAATTTAACAATGAGCCAGAAAGGAGACATTTGAAGCAACAAAGTGAGGAACAGATGGGTGAGCCAAAGGTTAGTGTCCATGTGATCCTCTGAAAATTAGCTGGATGGTCATCATTACCACAGACAGACACAACAAGAAATGTCATTGGAAGAAACACAGGAAAGTAGCACAAGCACAGAGGGATAAATCCCCACACACCCCCACATCCTCCAAGAACATGTACATATTAATTCATTAAAAGAATTTCATGCACCCCAAGATCTACAAATTGGTGATGTAGGTGGTCCCCAAAGTTATACATAACAGGGACATCTTCAGTGAGGACACCCTAATTGGAATTCCCATCGAGTTAGAAGTGCTAAAACAGACTCCTAGGTTTCAGAGGATATTAGTTGCCTTAGGTAGAAATGCATTTTGTTAGACAGCTCTCCCTGGGAATGCTTTCCTCAGCTCTCATGTGCTTTGCCTCAGGGTTGTGATATGCATTATCTTAGACAAGCACAGTTGTCTCACCAATTCATAGATTGAAGTGAGGGCATGATCCATTATTCTAATTACCATGTTGAAAGAAATATTCAAGAAAAATATAAAAAGATGTCTTTTTAAGCATCACCCACAGAAATCCATGTCTATCCAAGTGAATTAATGCACTGATGTTTTCTGGGAACCTCATATTATACTCATTGGCACAGATTATGATTCCAGTGAAGTCTATGGAAAGATGCCAAATTATAAGAGGTGCAAAAAACTAGATCTAGCTGTACATTTTATACTCTTCTTTTCTTTCTGCTACTTGAACTAACATGTCATTAAATACATACACCAGCCATATAATATAAATAGGAGTCCTCATTTTTACTTTTCTTTTTTAATAAATGATGAAAAAACCTGGTTCTTGGCAAAAAGTGTAAAGGATGAAATATAAATCCATACAAATCTCCAGAATGCAGCATATTTTCACAATGAGAGAATCAAGTATTTATTATCAGATGGCTTTGGAGATCACTAAACTTTGGTAGCCAACAAATCACTGAAACAGACCCTGCTAATGGCATGTTATTCCTTAAAATAAAAAGAACTGGTGTAGCACTGGAATCGCAGTTTAGGAAGTGGGGAAATTACTTAGTTTTGCCTAAGAGAAGTTAAATAAAGGCAGGAATTGCAAAATTATAAAGTCCACCTTAAAAAAAAAGGAACACAGAAGGTTAACTAGCCATGAACAGAAACAAACCTTTGAAACTATATCTTGCTTGACTTTTTACTCGCTACATCTTATAAAGACATTGGCTTGAAACCTTCCATAATTCTAAACTCAGCCTTGCTCTAAACTTGACTGTAATCTTTGAGCAATCATAAAAATGCTTGCGGGTTGACAGCATTTACAAACATTATCCAAAAATGCCACGTCAATTGGCCACCCAGTATCTTATTTGAAAAATAATGCATATATCTTGGTGGAGTATCTGACATAATAAAGACCATTTTTTCACTGTATAAAGAAGCAGAGAAGGAGGCAGGAATATCTCCATTTTCTAATGCAGTTTCTATATTTTATGAACAATTATTATTTTAACTGTCACCCACACCCACGACTCACAATCTGCTCAACCGTTTATATAAAGAGACAAAGAGAAGAAACTATATACAATGTTACTATGGCCTTCAGAGAGAGAAAGAACATTTTTCTAACTTTCTGCTAATTTATCAAACAATCCAAATCTAGATGGCAGTGAGAGTATTTTCCTCACAGCATCATTTAAAGATATTAAAAGAACTGTATCTAGGGAAAAAAAGACAAAACTGTGTAAGTCTTAAATGACTGCATTAGTTTCCAATCATGTTCTTATTTATTTTAGCTTTATGATATAAACTTGTTCTCTTAAATAAGACAGAAACAACTATTTCCTATAATTCTTCAAGAGTAAGAGGCATATCAGCCTCTATAAGCTGGCACAACATAACCCCAACAGACTGTAACACAGTTGAGTGCTGAGAAGTATCTCTTTCCTTGCATTTAGGATTCAGGATCCAGAAGAATTTGGGGCAAATAAAAGACCTCTTTCATTAGATTCTTTTCCATGGGAAAGACATAGTCACCCCTTCTGTTAAGTTATAGGTTTACTCCACAAAGTGAAGGTGCCTAAAAGATCTAAAACATAAACGCACACAAAAATGTGCCTTTCAGAACACATTCATTCCCAAGGGGTCTCTCTCACTCTCTCACTCACTCTCTTTCCCTCTCTCTCTCTTTCTCTCTCTGAGGTTATATCTATATACAGGATACAATTTCTTCAATGTACCTGTTCTTTTGAATGACTTCAACACTCATACATATATATGAAATACAGCCCACTGAGCATTTTTCAGCTGAGACAAAGGCTTTGTGTCCCCCTTCACCTCCTGCCACTGAGATATAGGAAGATATTTCACTAAAATATTCACTGATTGTTAAATGTTCTTTGGAGCATCAAAAGGACTCCACTCAAAATTATAAAAACATAACAACATGATTCTGTGTTCACTCTGAAATTCTTTAAAGTCCACTTAAACTTCTGTAGATAGTAAAAAAAAAATAAATAAAAATCAATTAATCAATCAAAAAATCAAGTGTCAAAATTTGAGTCTGCATTAGTTTAAGGTTCCTTACAAAATTATTTTACATTTTGGGGAAGGCAATTTTTCACAAATACACATTATGAATATACAATCAAACCTTTTAAAATTTCTGATGTCAATTTGTGTAAGAACAGCCGAGCCTCGTTATTTTATAATACTTTCATCTAGCATGGTTCAGCTAGCACAGGTTGCGGAGTTTGTCTCCCCACAAGTGAGAAATGTGGGGAATGGGAAGGAAATGGTTAATCTCTTTCATAAGAAGAAGGCCTGGAATTGAGGCTGACCTTGCTTGTAGTCTATCCATTGACCTGAATGCTCATGAAGTTAAATCTGTGTTATGAAGTCTCATCTATAGCCTCAGATCAAATATTTTCTTTTGTTAAATAGCACTGACTTTTGGGAAAGCTTCTGGGGCTTTTAATAAACTAGAAAATTCATGTCACTGTATGCAAACCATGCTTTCCAGTGCTTGAGTCCTATTTACAAAGTAGCATAGATGCAGTGAGTCTTGATGAAAGGGATAAAGTCAGACAGTTGCTTCCGCCAAGACCCAGTACTCGTTTGTCCCTTGCCATTTTCAGCTTGGCTTTCCTAGTCTCTGGACTTCAGTACAGTTGTACTTGTGGTATCCATGACAGCTTTACTACTAAGTCTGTCTCTGGAAGCAGCCAACACAAGTTACTGTGAATTGAATCTCACATGCTTGCACTTCATTATTTTACTTTATTCCGTTACTTTTATTCTTCTACCTTTATTCCTCTATGGGTCTGGTAATTTCTGAACAAGAAGCATGTGGAAAACAAATTATCTATGCATGCACGTGTACTTTATAGACATGGATAAATAAAAACAATCATGTACTCCTTTTTAAAGCAGGTGATATGTTACAGTAAAAATGCATCACTGTTTTATAACATTTTCAGTGAGGGAGAAACATAAGGAAGCTGCCAAAATTATGGCATCTGTTTTCTGGAGATATTAACATGTTCTGTTTAATTGTACTGTTTTAGAAACAGTTTTAACTCTGGGCTGTGACCATAGAGAATGATTTTAAACCACAGAATAGAGAGGGAAGATAAACAGTGCCTTTTCATCCCAGTAGAAACTAAAAGGAACTCAAATTCAGACTTGTAGGAGTTGGGCAAATTGTGTCATCAAATGTTTTATACGACTGTCTATAAAGAGACTATTTAGGCAAAAGTAAAAACTCTCAAAGTGAGAAAAAATAAAGCACTTAAATGTATCAGTTTTTCTTTTCTTCTCAGAGCCCAAATTAAAGGCATGCATAATAATAATAATTTTTTATAAAGGTCTGGGAAAAAGAAAAGGTTTATAAATGTGATATTGTTTTATTTGGTGTGTTCCCCACACCTCTTCTTTTCCCTATAATTATTTCTGTGACTGGCTGAATATAGCTAAAACTACCCTGATAAAAAATGTGCTCCTAGAGGTCGGTCTAGCCAAGTTCTTTCTCCTTTGTGTGCAAAGCAAGAATGGAACCTTAACAATAACTCTCACTACTTAGCCTGCACTTTAAAAACATGAGATGAGCAACAATGTTTACAACCTAACACTGGTGGTTCTGGAAAGGATGGCTCAGGGCACTTCATAGCTGTGTTATTGCTGCTCTGCAATATCCGTGTAGTTTATGAGGACTTGTGCATCAGGACAAAGATTAATGATGTTAATTATTTAGTACCTACACCTTGCACTACATTGTTTTATTTTTAGTTTTATATGCATACTACCTGTGCAGTTTAATACACTGAAAAGTTTGAATATGATACACACAGTTACTTTTACTCTTTGGATATTTATAAGACAAGTTAGTAAAATATCTAACAAAAGAGTATCCACTACAAGCATGAAGTGAAAATGAGGCAATTCTTTCTTAAAAAGCTCCTTTGAACATAATTCTTCAACTAAGCATGCAGCGAAGGAATATGAGCACCTGTCTGTGTAGCAATCAGGTGTAGTGGTCCAGATCAGGTTTTGGGCTATACCAATACCAAAAAAATTGTTGTGGCAAGAATTTTAATGAGCCCTAATGAACAAAGCGAGTTTCTTCCAAACACTTTTTGGTCATTGTAGGAAATATCCTGTTCCCAAATCCTAGTTATTCTGCCACTTACATATTCTCCCCATATCCCTTCAACTCTCTTTCAAGCTACAGGAACTTATTAACTTATTCCTTTAAAGGAATAGGGGTAATTTTGTTATATTTCATGATGTTCAAATTTAACAAAACTAGACATCTAGAGAAAGGGAAGATCACTTTGACTTGGACTTTGCCTGATTTTAAGAGAAGGATGTGGTAAAAGAAGGAATAACCTGTAGGAATATGTTTTTTTCTAACCTGTTTTAGGATGTGCCACATTTTTCTCTGATCTATTCAAATTTCCTCCCCCTCAAATCCATTTCATTTTAATTTCTTTGAATTTCCTGGTCAAACCAATATTTTCAGTACAAGATACACTCTTCTAAGCTCAATTCATATTTATAGTAAGTAAAAAAAGTACTATTCAGAACCACTACATTTTGACTTTAATTTACGAATTCCTTTGAATCAATGCACATTAATTGAAGCCAGCATTTTTTGCCAAATGATAATGTACTGAAACTAAAAGCAATCACTTCTCTTTTTAAATAAGTGTTTCTTGTTACCATTGCAGTCAAAATAGTGAGTTATATTATGATTTGAGAAATCACTGCACATGAAAGTTGTTATTCTGTTTGACTGTTTTTTAGATTTCTTATTACCCATGAATAGTGTAGAAATGGACCATCAGCAGAAGAACATTCTTAACTGTCAAAGCATAGGTATGGTTTGAATTCAAAGCGTGGTTTTATGGCCTATTTCTTCAGCCTTAGAAGATAAGCTGTAGCAGCCTCAAGGCTAGAATACAACCAGTACCGTATTTTTATATTAACACATTTTATGTTCAAATAGATTAAGACATCTCCTTATCATATCTGAATGGTGCTCAGAAACGCATTTTCATGTGTCCAAGACCTTTAAAGGAAGAAGCAGAGCAATGGTAGAGTATGACTATGTTATACACTGGAGGGAACAGGAGCAGCATGAAAAATGGCTGTGAAATAACTGGCTCTGGCACTGGACATACAGTCTTCATACAGCAAAAGGTAGCGGTTCATAGCTAACTTTGTTATCCTACGTCCATTGCTTTGGCACTCATAGGCAACTTCCAGTTCCTCTAGTGAAAGACAATCCTTTACCTTATTTTCTTCTTTGCTAGATTTTTAAACACTACATCTAACAATAGTTAAGACTTGCTCACACATTAATATTTGCCATTTCTTAACATCATACAGCAGCTGTCTCTGCTCATTGGACTGAGTACAGTAGAGCTATTGAGGCTGAAGGAGTTGCTGTGAATCCTGCCACTGAAATCTGGCATAATACAAAGGATTTGAAATCCAGGCTTTTAGTTTGGATCCTGACATTGTCCATCCAGAATGAGCAGATCTACATCTCCGCTAAGAAAGGGTATGTTCTGGTATGTTCTCTAGGCCTTGTCTTAAAATATTAACTCTCTGAAAGTTAGCAAAATATCTGTTGCTGAGCAAGAGTGTCCTTCACTTGTGAATTTCATTGCAGACTGCACTGCAAGCTTGCAACACTTTCGGTCTTAATAGTTCAGACACTTTTAGGTAGCCTGCATTTCCAAGAATTAATAACAAGCTATCAAATCAAATGAAGGAGTAGGTACATATGTGGTGAGCTGGACACACATGTGCCCAAAACATTTTTAATTTAAACCCATTTTAACTGTATGTATACTAGGAAGTCCTAAATATATGCACTTTCACTCAAACTAATATAACTTAATACCAATGCATATTTATTGTTATTAGATTTTTATAGCATTTTTCCTGTATTGCACCTCATAGGCGTTAAGTTAGCTGGATTCTCTAAAATTCAGGCTGTTTAGAGAACAATAGTTCCATTCATAAGCAACATTAACCGCTTAGCAATTTATAGCTCTTATTTACACTTACCTTGTACAATATAAGTAGCATAAATCTTCATTGAAACCAAAAAATTAATGTCTTTGGATATAATGAAACAAGAAAATATCTGAGATGGCTTTATTGTGTTTCATAAAAATGGTCGTTATGGTTGGGTATAGGCAAAAATATCCATGTTGAATATAAAATGCAATTTCTGAAAATAGTTTTCCATAATAATGTTTCATTTACTCTTTTGTTCTCTCTGCTCCTCCCATCCCCCCTCATTTACTGCATTTAACAGTGAAAGTGTCCAATAAAGATGAGCAAGGAACAGAAGAAGAAAATCAACCTATTTTGTCGGAGCACTGACTCTGGCAGTGCTATACATGATGGCAAGGCTCCAATTTTTAAAATTGTTTCATTTAAAACCTAAACATTGAATCCCTGTACAGTGTTTAGAGGCTTCTCAGCCTTCTCTGATTCAATTTAGAGGAAACATTTATGGGGTCTAAATTGTTCCTGGCAGTTCTGAGCTCGGTTGCATTTTAAGTAAATATAATTCATACAAAGCTGTGCCACATACAGTCCCAAGAAATCTAAAATATCAATCAAATTTCATTTGCAAATCAGTTTTACTAATAGTCAGTCGTTCAATTGCTCTTTCCTCTTGGAATAAAGGGTAGTTTAAAACTGATAACTGTGAAATACACATTTCCAAGAGCCCTCTTTCTCATATGAAATGACTAAAAGACTTCTACATCCCAATCAAATAAACCCTTCAAAACAGCATGTAGTTTTCTTGTTCAGTTATCATACATCAATCCAATGTGTTAATCAAACATCAGATAAGTTCAGCATGGCAGTGTTGCAGTATTTGGATACTAAAACTCTTGGTTTTCTTGTTTATCAAAAATAAAAACACATACAGAAATTCAATAGCTGTGTCCTTCTGGTTTGAGATGTTATAATCCAACACCAGGTAGACTAGTCTCAGTGTGTCAGCTTGTGGGGTAGCTGAGCCCATCCCGGGACGTTGGTGGCACAGCTCTGCTCTATGAAACCACCCCTTGGAAAGCGAAATGGTTTATCCCTTAGTTACCTTACTGGATATGTTAATTCTCCTATATACATTAACCTTAACCTGNTGCAAGGTCTTTTGGCCTCTTTTGCCTCTGGACCCCTTCAGGAATAAAGTGCTTCTGGAACTCCATGTGATTTGAGCCCTCTGTTTGAACCCTGGTAACGCACAAGCCAGTGAGCTGGGGAGAGGAGGATACATGCCAGAACACGGCTGGGGTAGGGACAGGGCTGTCTGCACAGTACCCGGCTGTAGTGGCCAGAGGAGTCTTCCGGAGTCTCCAAAACACTCCTGGTATAAGCAGAAGTCTCCACCCACCCCACACCTCCCCTCGGGACTGCATTATCAGCTATTATTTTTTTAAGATTTTTCTCTTCTCTTGGCTGTTGCTGTACTATTCTATACATGCCTATAGGTGAAGTGACATGCCTGTGCGAGTTCATCTGTTTTGTCCTTCTTTTTGTGAGCTTTATGAAAGAGGATAGATCTGTTCTAAATCAAGTTATAAAATGTATACTTGTATACACAGATTAAAAGCACACCTAAAGATTGAATATAAAATAGCATGGTCCTATTCACAATGTTTCATTGACAAGTTCTACACTCATGTCAATTCTAATTATGTAATGTCAATGCCTACATAATATTCTTAAAATATTCAATCTTTCATCAGGTTTTTTATGTGTTCATTTACTGTACATTTTTAATACTTTGCTTGGTCTTTCTCTTTTCTGACACTTGACTTCCTGGGCAATATTTCCTTTTTAGTGAACTAATTATTATAAAATCCAGCTTTAATTCTATTTTGTCTTTCCTGCCTAATTTTTACAATTTTTTTTTTCCTTGCTTCCTGTTACTTTGAATTCTCAAATCTAGAAAGTCTGGATAAATAGCCTTTCTCTGTTGGTTTTTTTTTTTTTTTTTTTCCTTTTCTTCCTTCTTTTTTTTTTCATTTAGACAGTATAATTGCTTATTACTTTATGTTATCCCACTCAAAGTGCAAATTGTCACATTTGTTTGTCTAGTTGCAGGCTGATTTTCAAAGCTGATAGATTCTTACAAAATCCACTAACTTCAGTCAGATTGAATATTTCAGTGCCTTTCTGGAAATCAAGTTCGGAGTTCAGTTTTCATCTTAATTTACATTTTCTGCTAAGCAAAACTTTTTAAAGTATTCACTTTCCACCTTTCTCATTGTGTGAGAACTTGGCAATTCTTTCAGCTCAGACTCTGCCATTGAAATGACTGGCAGGACCTTCAATTAGCGTAGCTTCAACTAGTTAGGTGAACAGTTGCAATTTTTTTTTAACTTCATAAACTGATTAAAGTTAAACCAGTACATCATTTCTCTTTCTAGAAATCTACAAGATTTACACCAACTGTTTAGAGAAAGCACATTTTTGCTTGCAGCTGTCAAAACAGCCTGTCAGTTCAATTACCTGGAATGCCTATTAGTCAATTTTTAATAAAGCTTCAACTACTTTTCTCTGCTGTTTAATGAATAAGGTCCTTCTGCACACCTTTTAAATATGTGTTTCATGGCCCCTATGGAATTCAGAAATTATAAAGAAAAAGTGATTTGATTTACTCATAAGATGCATTATAATTTCACGTGTTGCATGAAACTGCCATTATTTCTGCTTATGAGACCTCCTGCACTCTTGACATTATTAGGCCTTCTGCTGGAAAAAGCATCTTGTGTTGGTAGCGACACTTTTCAAAATATGGCACTACTGAGAGGTTTTGTTTCAACATCTTCCCATACTCACTAAATGAAAGAGAGTTAACCTGAGTGCTAGCTTACACAGTAATTATATGAAAGGGTTGTGACATTTTATTTTTCTTCAAAAATTATGACTTTTACTAAAAATAATTATTACTGGTAGAGCAGTGGAGGGCAAAATGGGGAGGGATAGAGTGTTATGCATAGTTCTGGTTTCTGTTGATTCAATTTCCTTCATCTGCCCCCAAAATGGGTCAGGCACCCTGCCAGAGGACTGGGCAAGTCAGATGTTTGTTTTCCTGTAGATAAATGTAAGAAGTCTCTTTGCTGGTACCTGTCCTGTATGTTCAGAGTGATGTTCAAGGGAATAGTGCATCCTTTCTTCCTCCAGTGAAATATTATCACAATCTCTTGGCCAGAAATCATGTCCTTTGATGTTTAGTCATGGTATAAATGAGGCTGTATAATTTGCCTGGACATTTGCCCTATGATGATGGTCCTGTCACTTAGTAGCAGCAGCCCCCAGGTTTCCTTCCTCGCAGGGTCAAAGGGAATTCAGCCACAAAGTTGAAGCAATTTTAAGGAGCTGAAATGACCGTTGCTTACTTGGCCTTATCTTTTCTGGCTGTCTCTTTCTTGGCACAAGTTTCCATGGGATATTTTCTTTCAGGCTGTCTTCTGTTCAATCAACAGGATAATATTTTAGTCACGTTCCTAATGGAATGCATTTTTCCTCTGTTCTACTTTACAAAACTAATCCTTTATGTGAAGTGACACTGATGAGGTCACTGATGACAGTGAACATTATTGTCTGGGTCAAGCAAATGATTCAGGTGTTCTGTTATTATTTTTGTATTGTTTTGCTTTGCTTTGCTTTGCTTTGCCTGGGGAGGAGGGGACAAGGTGGGAGGTGACACTGTTTTCCCCAGTGTGAAAACAAGTGTTTTCCCCCAGTGAAAAACAAGTCATTTAAGTATACCTGAAGACTGATGATAGGCTTTCTCATCTAGTCTTATCTGAACCTCTGAGATGCAGCAAGTCAAAAACCTGCCCATCAGTGAATATCTACAAATGTTTAAAAATAATAAAGTTACTGAGCAATACTTGTTTAAAAATGAAAAAAGAGTTTCAATAAGAAACAAGTCTGACTGATATTTCTGCCAGTGAATGTGAGATTTGAGATTAAATTACATGAACTTTTTATATAAAGTGAGCATAGCATCATCAGGACTGCTAAACCAAAATTAAGTTTCTTTCAACATTATAATAAACAATAAATCTTAATTCTTCCCCTTGGGGGAAAAAAAAATCTTCTCCTTTCTCCCATGTGTACTGTCCTCTAACTCTAGCCCTGATCTTTGTCCAGAAACTTTTAGCAGTTTCTCTGCTTTCAGCAGCCTCTCATTCTTCCCTGTCCTAAGAAAATTTTTTTTTTCCTATAGCCTCTGGGAGGCCTGGCTGTGTGCCTGCTCACTTATCCTCTCTGGGGTTGCCCAACCTCTTCCTGCTGTGGTCCCTCTGTTTGCACTGTGTCCTTCACATTCTGCTACCCACATCCTACTCTCCAGAAGCTTCTCCCAGCTGAGCAAGGTCAGCAGCTGTCAGGGAAAGCAGCATCTCCCCTTCTTCCAGAGGATTTATCCTGACCCAGACTTGAGCTGTGTTAACAATGCAAAGAAACAGTTTTCCTCTCTGCTGCTCATCTAGGTCCCTGAAATAGAAAAGATCTTTTAAAAAAAAAAAAAAAAAAGCAAATGGAACAGACATACATCCATTTTAATGTAATGCAAAGCCTAACTCTACAAGTAGCCTCTAATTTTCAATGTTTGGAAGCTAGAGAACTTGAAAAGAGATGCTGGGTTTAAAATTACAGCCCATGTCAGATATAAACAGGGTCATCGGAATAGGAGATTAATGTAACCTGCTAAGGGTGAAACAAATCATAAGGACTGAAATGTGTCTCTAATACTGTGCAACATTTTAAGTGGTATTATGTCATATCATTTTATCTAACTTCCTAGATGCTACTATTATCATCACATTAACTCTGTATATCAATTTCACCCTCATAATAGCTGTATACTACTGAGATAAATTATTGCTGGTATACTCAGAGAAGTTATAACACTGAAACACTAAAGATGAGATCTGCTACTGTGTGTAGGCCTCTAAAATAATCTTTATTGGAATTTTGGTCCTTAAAGTAATTCTGTGATCAAAATTAATCCTCTGTGGTGCTTAGACCTGGAGGTGCCTAAATTTCATAGACTTCCTCGATTTTCGACTGTAGGATTGTACTTAGGGATCCGAGCTACTCAAGCACAAATTGGTTCAAATTTGGGTCTCCTCTGAGAGTTCAGGAAGGGTGCCCAAACCCTAGCTGAGCCTGTTGCAGGGTTTTCTACAGTAGCAATTTGTGACTTGAAATGCAAAGACAGTTTAGGTTTTCTTTAAAAAGGAAAGGAGACTGCTGGTCATTTGCTGGCAAATCTTCCACTTTCTGGTTTAGTAGGAGATGAAATAGTTCCCTAGGGTATAAAAGTAGGTTACTTCCATTCTCTATCTCTTGGAATTTAAATATACTGTTTTCCAGAGAAGTGCTCTCATCATGAAGACCATGTTTCACCCACAGCCCTCATGAGGTTCTCTCTCTTTGCACAGTGACTTTGATGGAAGGGCTAAACAGCCTTTTTCCCTAGAGACCTGAGTAACCAACCCACTTACATAAAAATCTGTTTAAAGAGAACTTTAAATTCACGTCTTCCTAGGGATTGCTCTAACCTACAAGATGCTGCGAAGGGTGCATTGTGGAAACACCACAATTAACGCAGTCACAATTGCAGTTTGTGAATGTTTTGATTGGTGTTAATCCATAACTAGAACATACTTATTTGATCAAACTCCTCACAACTGAAGGCATGGTGCCATCTAGTTTCTGAATATCAAGAGATTTATGTAGAGGTGCAGAATATGAAAATTATATGAGTGGTCATGAAATCCCCAAGATGAATGAGGAGTTAGCTAAAGACATGTAAGTGGCTGTGTAGTGGCTGCTGAGATCATAATTTTTGACTACATGCCTAACAATCAAATTTGATATTCATATTTTCTTTTTATGAGGTTGTAAATTTGGAGCTTTAATTCTTTATTTTAGTAGTCCCAAAATCTTAATTTGCTGCATTAAATTTTAACTGCAGGGCACAAAACTTTTCCAGAATGTATATGGTATATAACTAAAAACACAGACATTCAAAATATACGCAGAAAAGAAACACAGTTATCTGTTGAATATAACATTGCCATATTTGATCCCCTAACTGGTGAATTTTTTTGAAGGGAATACTCTTCTCCACTCCTTCTGTAACATCTCAGCCTGACATTCCTAGGACCTCAACTAACAATAACCCCCTTTCAAGTGAAGACAAAAATGATTGCTAAGGATGTAAGACAATAACTTATTCTGATTAGCTTTATTGCTTTACTTATGGTTTAGCATTTATTGAGAAAAACAGCACAGTGGAAACAGTATTCCTAATTCACAGTCCTCACACCCTGTGCTTTTTATTGTTTATAAAATACTGCTGTCATAAAATACTGCTGTAAAAGATGTCACACTAGGGGGAAAAAAGTGATTGTTCATTTAAGTAAAATGCTCACAGGACAGAATAAGGATCTATATCCATTGGTTACCAGGTAAATTGAGATAATTCTAGTTCAAACAGAACCTGTTCCTCCTTATTCTAAATTTGCATTACAAAACTATGAAAGAATCCTTTAGGGAGAACAGGGAAAGTTGTAAGGGAACAGTTTTTGGACAGCTGAAGGAAAAGATGGGCACCTGCTGTTCAGCAAGTTGAGGGAATTGTTGCATATTGCAAATTTTCTGTGTGTTACCAGGATAAGCAGATGGCCAGAGACAGAATTTTCTCCTTATGTGTAGTTTATCTCCTTACATCTTCTAATGGCCTATATTAAGGTTTCCCAGCATTACATTCAGTTCAATTTAACACAGTTAATATATGTTTAAGCAGTACCAGTTGCTGTCAAAATTGCCTGCTTGGAATAGACGACTCTTCAAATACTTTAGCAAGGATGGCAGTAAAAGGGCAGCACTGTTTGGATGTTATTTCGGGTGCTAACTCAGACCCCTGGGAATAAAACTGCTGTCTCACTGAACATTAGTCACTTGTGTTTTCCAAAAAATTGCTTTGTCTTGATAAGCCTTCACAGGAGAAAGGATATAACAGCATTTGTCTCCTGAGAATTATTGTGAGGTTTAATCCATGCTGACAATATGCAGACCCGGTCAATGTTTTAATGTTACACCACCTTTAGTTTTTTGAAAAAGTTCTTTTGTTCATAAAGTTACACTGTTACATATCTTTGTAGAAAACTTATCCAGACCTTTACCCGTTTGCTGTTAAATACTATTGAATGTTATTGACTTTTATATTTAAATTATTAAATTACATTAAAAAGCAGTGGATGGTCTTAAGCAGAGAAAACAAGAGGAAATATGGGTAGTTAGTAGCATTCAGTAGTATCTGAGTGTATTTATCAGGATGCAGGAAAAGCTGGGATTGCTTCTTGTTTTCTGATACATTTCCCTGCTTGGACTGCCTCCTTTCCAACAGCTGATAAAATTAAATAAAAAAAAAAAAATCTCTGAAAATACAGGTTGGGTCCCAGAACTTCTTTGTATTTCTTATTTTTACTTTCATTTTGTGCCTTCTTGAATTCTATATTCTTGTATTATTCAGTTTAAACAACAAAATTTAAGTTTGGTGGTCCCCAAACTGGTGTAGTTTCACTTTCACTCTGACTGAAAACATCTAACATCCGTGTTGGACAGCTATGTCCCTTTTTGGAAGTAACATTTAGCATTCAGTTGCAACCACAACCACAAATGGGACAAAAGGCTCCATTATTTTCACTTCAGTGGAATCCCATACACAAAATATTTGGTGTTCCAGTTTTTCCAGTACACATTCCAATTTTCAATTACTTTTTTTATCTGTTAGTTTTTTATCATCATTTATAGTGAGATCTGTTACTTAGACCACATCAAATGATGGGAGAATACAAGAAAAAAAATCTCTGAGAAACAGAAATGTGTTTCAGTTTTTTTACAACTTAGAGGCAGTGTCAGCTGCTCAAGGCAAGTTCATTCCTGAGGCAATGTTCTGTCAGAAACCTTCTGGAAAAAGGCTAAGACCTGGATACTAGAGCATTACCAATTTGTTGAACCAGCTTTGACTAAGTGACTTTTATTTCCAGACAGAATCCTGCTAAATGTGGAACAATGATATGAATTATAATCAAATGTAAGTATGATTTAGAATTAAGAGAATCTTCCTGAGAAACTGGGGTTTTCACTTTTTTATCTCCAGCTCTCAGGTTCTGCAAAACCCAAAATAACTTTAATTTTTTATTTTCAATTTAGTTGCCACAAAACTGAAAAAGAAATAATTTCCAGTTCTAAAACAGAACTTCAATGCACATTTGTGTATGATATGCAAAAGTGGCACCTCCGCAGCACTGAGTACAACGAAATTTTTTATCCCAATTGGCTGTTTCAGCGACTGGTTATAAAACAGTTTCAGTTACTATAAATGAGTTGTATTTGAAAAAAAATAAATTTTAAACATGCTGTAAGTCTCTGGAGATAGATTTCATTTGAGCATCTCTCAAAAAAAGTACACGACATATGTTCAGATTTGTGACTATATACAATTAAAACAACCATGTAAGCAAATGCTCATTTAGCTGATTCCTCCCTTACACCAAGGAGGTGGAAATGTCAGGTGTGTAAACAACTGAAGTGCATACACTCCTAGATAAAACAAAAGATGTTACTGAATTGTATGGTGCTATTGATGCCAGCCTGAGCCACAGAAAACCTTACATGTTATGGTGCTTGTCATGGAATAAGAAACTAAAACAAACCTCCACAAAAGCACACCAACTTCTAAATTGTTATGTGGATGCAAATTCTACTGAAGTGTTCTTCTATGATGACACAGGATTTTAGTGACTTTGGCTCACTCCATCATTTTTAGTGTATGCAGGAAAAACGGTCACACTTTAAAATATTAGTTGGCTTGGTTTTGATAAGCATCCAGAAATCCTACTGCTCATTTAAATTTTGATGCTGCAAAATTTCTTTCATTGCATTCTGTCATTTTACATTGATTTTATATTTTGGGGTTGTGAGGTTTTTTATTTGGAGAAGGTCTGAAAATATCCTTGTTATCAGAAGGGTCAAAAGAACAGTAAAATATGCTGAAAATGTCAAAATGCGATAGAGAGATATCTTTTTAGTTAAATGACATAGAACTGAATTTCACACAAACTTCAGCAAATAGGTTGTATTTTACAATATCTTCATTTCTGCAAGACAAAGCACAGAGAATATTTTTATTGTTTTGTTTCATTGCTAAATGATTTTTAACAGAAATGTTGAGTTTCTGGCAAAAAATTATTTTTATCACTTGAACTTCAGTGATTATTTTTAAGATGTACAGAGCTCCAAGTTGCGGTGCAGTTGACACACTGGAGCGAAGGGATACCATCCAGAAGGATCTTGACAGACTTAAGAACTGGGCCCATGTAAACCCCATGAAGTTCAACAAGGCCAAGTGTAAGGTCTTGCACCTGGGTTGGGGCAATCCCAAGCACAAATACAGGTTGGGCAATGGATGGATTAAGAGCAGCTCTGGGGAGAAAGATTTTACTGAATGAGATGATCAATGTAACAGCAATTTGTGCTTGTAATCCAGAAAACCAAACATATCCTGGACTGCATCAAAAGGAGCATGACCCTCAGTTCGAGGGAGATGATTCTGCCCCTCTACTCCACTCTGGTGAGAACTCACCTGGAGGGCTTTGTTCAGCTCTGGGGTACACAACGTAAGAAGGATATGGACGTGTTGGAGTGAGTCCAGAGGAGGGCCACAAATTTTGTCAGAAGACTGCAGCACTTCTCCTATGAAGAGAGAGCTGGCCTGGAGAAAAGAAGGCTAGAGGAAGACGTTATAGCAGCCTTCCAGTACCTGAAGGGAGTGTACAAGAAAGACAGAGACTTTCTACAAAGTAGTGACATGGGAGACTGGATTCAAACTGAAAAAAAGTACGTTTAGATTAGACAACAGGAAAAAAATCTACTCTGAGGGTGATGAGACACTGAAGCAGGCTGCCCAGAAAAGTTGTGGGTGCCCCCCTTCTGTGACCTTCAAGGTCAGGCTGGATGGGGTTTTGAGCAACCCAGTCTAGTGGAAGGTGTCCCTGTCCATGGCAGGGGAGTTGGAATTAGATGATCTTTAAGGTCCCTTCCAACCTAAAGCCGTTCTATCAGTCAAAAGCCATTCTATCAGTCTATGATTGTATAAGGTGTTAGGTGTAGGACTGCATTTCTCAATCCCAAGCTCTGGCAGCATTGGAGAAGGTCATGATGCAGCTGATGCAGCGCTGTGCTTCCTTTGGCATGCTTATTCCAGGTACAGCATTCCTGGAGCTGTTTGCCTCATGACTCTCTGTGCTCTAACCCTGAACCTAATGGCAACTTGGGTGTGAGGCTGAGGTCCTCAGCATCATAGGTGGTCCAGATCAGAAATTTCTGCAAGCAGAGATGTTTGAGCAGTGCTGTTCCTCTTTGGAATGTTTTTTTCTATCCCTCCTGTCCCCAAGCTGTTATCTTTGTTGCTATCTGAAGGCCAGCATAGTTTAACCTTGGGACACAGGTAACCCATCTTAAAAAGCTGTGAAGGCAAGAATGTGGGTGCAGTGCTGTGCTTTACTTGGCCTGCCTCTTCCACCCCCTCTGACCCTGGAGGTGTAGGCATTGTTGGTCTCTGAATCCTTACTCCAGCCTTAATGACAGCTTGGGGCCCACTACCACGGATAGCCCAGATTAGAAATGTGTGCAGGCATTAATGTCGGTGCAGTCTTGTGCTTCCCTTGGCATGCCTTGTCCCTGCTCACTGTCTCTGGACCTGTAGACTTTGTGGCTCTCTGGACCCTACCCCGAACCATAAGTGCAGTGTGGGTCTGCAGCCGAAGTCCCCAGTGTCATTGGTGGTCCAAATTAGAAAACTCTGGAAGAAGGAGTGCTGTGCTTCTTTGGAATGCCCACTCCAGGTACAGCATCCCTGGAGTTGTAGGCTTTGTGGTTCTCTCAACCCTAATCTAATGGCAGCTTGAGGCTGCTGTCTGCCTATGTTTATCCAGCCTAAACTTGGCCTGCATTTGTCTACAGAATGAGACAATCTACCCATATGTTCACCAGATGACTACAGAGCAGGATTTTTTGAGTCAAAGTTCAAGGCCACAATAAAGGATAAACTGTTTCTTCAGTACTGTCTTTGATTAGATTGCTGCTTACAATGAAATGTTTTTAAAAAGGAATATTCCAAAATATGTGGGAGGATTATTGTTCCTTGTTATCTCTTTATTTTTCAGTTATGTTCTGTTAAATACAGCTGTTTTATGGGCTATTTTCATTAAGCATTTATTTCCATCACAGTGACTCACAGTTGGAATTACAGTATATGTAGTTCTCTCAGTTCAGAAGCCATAAAACTGTAAATTAATTCTGAATATAAATATCTGGGAATGTGTATCCTCACTCTCATAGTCAAACTCTGCGTACATATATGGCTAAACATGCATACAGGAGCATAAAGGAAAAAAAATTAATTAATGCACACAGGCACACATACGCATATACCTCTACATATATATCTAGTGTGCATATTTGCATAGTCATATTTACAGGTATTGTAGTTGTATTTAAATATGTAAGGATTTGTTTATATGTGTGTGTGTGTCTGTATGCATGCAAAATTTCAATTTCTTGTTCTCCATCCATTGAGTTACTTAACTTTGGAAAGAAGATAGCAGAAGAATCTGAATGTGTTCTGCATCATAATAACCTTAAGCAAAATGCTAACATTCTCGTATGTTCCAAAGTCTTTCTCTAAAACAACTGCAGCAAAAACATTAACAATTTTTCCTTGACTAATGTGTGTTTTGTACATCTAAGAAATAGTAGTGACCTGGACTCTGAACATAATTCTTTTATGCTTAAGTAAATTGAAATAATGCAAATATAAATCTCCTTTATTCTTTTATGCAGGGCTATTTACCCCTTCAATTTAATGGAGTTATGCTGTGCCTCGAATAGGCAAGAGAAGACTAGAGGTAGGCAGGGAATGTGTCCAAATTTTTGGCTGTTTATCTGCAGATTATTACAGGCTGAGAAATACCTTTTCCTACTGAGATAGAAGAATGCAGTGTAGAATCCTCTATGTATCAAATGCCTTTTGAGGGCTGCACCTGGAGTGACATGCTGAAAGAAAAATCTTTCCCAAAAAGAGTAACAAACTTGCAGAAACTGGAAGAATGCCTTGCTGCAACCTAAATGTACATATTGGTAAGTGTGTTTTACCATTACCAAAGGTTTAATTAAATAATTGTTTTTCTTCGGAGTAGAATAATTTAATTGGTTAAAATAATGTTTATTTAATTAAAAATTAATTTATAACCCATTAGCTAAAGCAAATAATCTAAAATGCTGGCAAGAAAGGGGGTAAGAAAGCCTTCCAAGTTTGAGAAAGGCACTTTGGTGATGCTCACGAAATACTCAGACATTTTTACAAGGTCACAACATGTTGCAAGGTAAGTGTGTAGATGTCTGAGTGATAAAGGGGACAAAGTATTTGCCATTTGCAAATTTGTATTTTTGTGTCTGTTGATGTGAGAGGGACATACTCCAACTTATTGGAGACACAAATATCACAATGCATGATTTTCTAGCATTACAACAGAAAAACTCCCTGCATAATAGTGTAGAACAAAAGCAACAAAATCCTAGTGACATAAAGTCATTATTTCTTGGAACACGGGAAATTTAGTTGCAATTATGATTTTTTTTGTTATTATTGTTTTTATTTTTTAACCATGAGAGCAGTAAAATCCTGTAGCAGGCTGCCCAGAGGGGCAGGGGGATCTCTGTCTTGAGAGGTGTTTAGCAGCCTGCTTGGATTAGACCTGCTTTGAGTAGGGAGTTGGACCAGGTGACCTCTGGATACCCCTTCCAGCCTGACAATCTGTGACTCTGTAATTGTATCATTTTGATGAAGCATCAAAAGATTTAAAATCATACTAAAATAATGAATTCATAATCTTACCTCTCTTGTGTTGTTCAGGCTGTTATTTAGTGGCGGTTTTAATATTTTTATTCACAACAGTGCGATAGGCTTTGTTGCCTTCCCTACTTAGCTGCACCCCTCTGCTGTGTTTGGGTATAACCACATTGGAGCCATGTATCTTTTTGTCCTCTGGGATCTCAGTCAACTCTTGATTTTAAGCCTATTCATCAGTACAGGATTTGTCAGCTATTACTTCATGAACATAAGACCCAACATTGATCATTCCTGAAATATGTTGACTTTGTAGTAAATAAATAGTTCTATCTGCCACAGGACATGTCAGATTTTCCACAATCCTTTATATATATTGCAGACAATATTTGAATATCAACAGTTACTTGAAGTAACTTGAAATAGCATTAATTAATCTTTCAAGGCATCTTCTAAATGGGGAAAGTAAATAAAAAATATGAATATGTTCAGAGTCCCTGCAAAAGAGAATAAAAAAAGAATAAATGAAGTTGGAAAATTTGGAAAAGAAGTTTCCTTGGTCTCATGTGAAAGAACACAGACACTGCAGTGAAATGTCACTCCCAATAATGCTCAGTACTCACTTAGAAACATGTAGAGCTGTGCATGTATGAGATATATATCTGTATACACATACACACACAAATGCATGGGTGAACAGAGAGCTTTATCACTATACCAGTTCTTTTGGGATGATTGGGAGTCTGTAAATGACCAAATATCAAACAAATAATCAGTAAGATTCCCTAGTAATTCTCTTTCCTACACATTGTTTCTCCTGTAATTTTTCTCTCACTTTATGGAAAAAATACTCTCAGTCTTAATTGTATTGCAACCTTTCAAGTTTATCAGATTTGAAATAGTTTCACTGCTAATTGAAAAAAATCATTAGGTGGAAAAGCTATCATCAGGACCATAAGAGGAAAGTCTGATGAAAAAAAAAAGCCAGTGGAAACTTATCTTGAAGATAAGTCCTACTATTGACAAAATGCCCAAACAATGAGATGCGTATGATACTTATCAGCCTTCCTAACAGATATTATTTATTGAATTTCTTTGACCTAATTATACAAGTTTTGCATCATTCAATGTTTTGGGTATTGGAAGTTTTGTCCAATGAAGAAGCAGAAGTCCAACCTTGCAACAAGAATGTCCATGTAATAGATTTATTGTGTTACACCAGACTCCTACCATTTTTATTTTTCAAGTGGGGTATATGAAAAATATCAGCTGAATGATAATGGGGAAATTAAAATTATGAAATTGGATTAGCCAATATTTGTCTATCTATACAGGAAAAAGCATCATTATATCATTTAAGAGATTGAAAATAAAGTATTTACTAAGTCAGTTAAAATTTGATTTAGAACCAGTCTTCAGTTAAATGTATATAAAATACATGAAAAAAACTTTAGCATGTTTTGACCTTCTGCCACTCCAAGTAAATTATTTCTAAGATGCCCAGAAACATGAGAAACCACCTAAATCTTGAGCAACTGTACAGACACACACAAAACAATGAACTCATGCTGGCATGAATCACAGAATTTGCCAATTGGAAGGGACCCCTTACGATCATTGTCTAATTCCTGGCCCTGCACAGCACCATCCCCAAGAGTCACACCACGTGCCTGAGTATTTTCCAAATGTTGCTTGAACTCTGTCGGACTTGGTGCTGTGACCACTTCTCTGGGGAGTCTGTTCCAGTGCCCAACTACTCCCTGGGTCAAGAACCCTGTTTCTAATAACCAACCTAAACCTCCCCTGACACAACTTCAGGCCATTCCCTTGGGTCCTGTCACTGGTCACCAGAGAGAAAATATCAGTGCCTGCCCTTCCTCTTCCCCTTACAAGGAAGTTGTAGCTGCAATGAGGTCTCTGTCTGTCTCCTCCAGGCTGAACAGACCAAGTGATCTCAGCCACTCCTCATAAGGCCTCCCCTCCAGACCCTTCACCATCTTTGTTGCCCTCCTTTGGACACTGTCTGATAGCTGAATGTCTTTCTTACATTGCAGCACCCAAAGCTGCCCCCAGCACTCGAGGTGAGGCCGCCCCAATGCAGAGCAGAGCAGGACAATCCCCTCCCTTGCCCGGCTGGCAATGCTCTGCCTGATGACCCCCAGGACAGGGTTGGCCCTCCTGGCTGCCAGGGCACTGCTGACTCATACTCAATTTACCATTTACCAGGAGCCCCAGGTCCCCTTCCACAGCACTCTTTCCAGCATTCCATTCCCCAGTCTGTCCATTCATCCATCTCAGGCGCAGAATCCTGCACTTTCCGTTATTGAACTTCATATGGTGGATGATTGTCCAGCCCCCTAATATATTGAAGTCTCTCTGCCTTCAAGGAATTGAACAGCTCTTCCCAGTTTTGTATCATCTGTGAACTCTCTTAGTATCCCTTCCAGCCCTGCATCCAAGTGATTTATGAATATGTTGAACATGACATTATATGACAACTACAATTTGCTTTATCAAATAGTAATAGTTGGTTTTTTTAAAAAAAATAGTTGACTTCTTTTGTACTAACTGATTTTATTTTCTGTTACATTAACTGCCATTAAAATACAATAGTGATTTTAAATCAAAGAAAACAATACATGATTTGAAAACTGTTGAAATAGGTATTGCCTTTAACCAGTTTATTTTCTTTTTTCTCCTTTGAAACAAAGAATTACAGCACTCTGAACACACCTTCCAGTTTCCTGGTTTAAATGAAGGTTGCTTTCATCAAAACTTTTTCATTATGCAAACTAATAAATCCACAATTTAAACTCAGATCTGAAAGTCATATTAAGGAAGCAGTTCTTATTTCTTGCCACCCGAAGTATCATACTTTTTCAGGAAGTAATGATCCAACTCTTCCCTTGCAATTGGTGAATCATGTCATCTGAATGAGTAACAGATTATTTTCATTTACTACTTTAGAGAAACAGTTTCAGGAATGCTAGTTTAAGCCTAGGCTCGACATGGGTATTACCTTACCTAATAGGAGCATTACAGGGTAGATTTTTACTTCATATGGCCTCCTTATAGCTGATGGAGAGAAGTAAACAGGTTCAGCATACTTCAGCATGGGAAATAAATGGCCATGTCTTTAGCTGAAGCCCTTGTAAAGAATGGCAAGTAGAAACTTCAAATCCCAACCACCTGCATTGTAATTCCAAGAAAATAAATATTTAAAGCAAGCCAAAGATAAAAATAGAATACAAAGACATTTTGCAACAATAAGATCTTTCTTTTTTTGCATTCTATTTAATTAACATGAATTACGTATTTGGCTTACCAAAAGCTTGAAATTATGTTCCACAATCTACTTTAAATTCTTATGTTAAACCCACAAGTCTACTTAGCTTCAGTGTATGTTTTATATTTGACCCGTACTTTTTATATTTTTTATTATTAAAGTTATATTTATGAGCATATATTATTATAATATGAATAGAAATTTGAGATGTAATTCTGTCAATCTGATTGTCTAATACTTAAGGCAATAATTTTTCAGACCTGTTCTGTACATACCGGTTAAATTCTATAGTTCAAAAATAAAAAAGCATATGTATATTTTATTTTATTTTTCCAGTTTTCACTTCTTAATGACCTCAGGACAGGGTATTTTGAAGGGATTAATGTTCTCCTAGAAGATGTTCATTGCCCAAGGTATAGCGATTTAGGCTAGTCATTAATACTGGGGAAATATTTTGTACTTCGATCATTGCTGTCAAGTTTCTTAATGTATTCAGACTTTAAATAAGCTCCTAAAGACTGTGATAATGCAAATTTCAAACTTGAAGCATCTGACAAGACTCACATTGAAACAACCTCTTAGGAAAAAAAGTCTTCAGAATATCTCTTTCTAGCCCCTTATCTATTTTTTTTCCTTTCTATCTGACCTACTTTTCTCCTGCACTTGTCCTCTGAAGTCCTTCAGTAATCAGGCTGTACATCTATCTAAAGCCCATGAGCAAAGCTTTTGGCCTTTGGCTGAGAAACTTTAAATAGCAGTACTGTCATATAGCCCACCAAAAGACAAATGGACATTGTGAACTGAACAAGTTTCTTCAGAGCTAGATATATGTATATACACACACACACACGCTGGTATACATAAGTGCATGAAAATACACAAGCACATACATTTACCTTTTTGCTGAGACTGCTGAAAAAACATAAAATTATTAAAAACATAAAAATTATTATTATTAACCTTATTAGGCACAAAGATCAGAAAATCCTTACTTTGTAGCTCTGATTTCCATTAATGTCTGTCATAACTTCACAAGAAAATGTAAATTGAATGACAAAAAATTTTTTTCACTAAGGCTTTTTTTTGTCATACTAAGTAAATCAAGTGGAGTATAACAAGAATTCACTATTTAATTTATTTCTTACTTTGAAAGTATCCAAAACATGGTGGCTTAAGCATTTTGTAATCTGACTAAATTTGGAACTTTTTACTCACATAACAGCAAGTTTCTAGCTTCTGTCTATTTTGTTTATTTGGTTTTTAAAGGCAGGCTTATATTTTTATAGATGCTGTTGTGGGAACTCCAACGCAAGGCAATACATGCATTGCCACCCTCATTCTTGAATTTCTGAAGCAGAAAGTGATACAGTGATACTTTACAGACAGTACTCACCAAAGCCCAGATTGTGGAGTAGCCTCTGAGTCATATCAGCCCTGGGTTGTCCTGATACAGTCTCTACCTTCTTCACTTTATATTTTGTCCCAATGCCTTTCAGCACATCAGTCTTACCTCTTGTAAAGTGAAGAAAGCAGGAAGACATCACAGCATCCTGGCTTAATAGTTTGCTAGAGTCTACAGCAGAGGGAATTCAATTTTTACCCAAGTCAGTTCTCCTGCCTGATATCAAAATTGCTCATACGCATTTTAGATCAACTACACGGAACAGTTTTCATGTTAGTATTGAGTTAAATTAAACTTAGTGCTTTTCCAGATGCTTTCAAACCATCCCCAAAGGCACCAAATTTAGTCTGGATGTGTAATCATGAGAACAGAAGCATTATGGTTATAATCATAAGCTGTTGAATGAGAACTTACCAGTCAGCTTGAAGGTTGCTAGTGGCCACCCTTCTGATTCAATTATCTAATTCAGGAAGATGAGTAAGAAGAAAAAGTAGATCAGAGTCTGGGATTTAAGTGCTTTATTAATGTAATGAACTTGCTTTGTCAGCTTTATTAAATCTTTTATGATCTTGCAAGCCTATGTGGTTTAAATATATACAGTCTATGATAAATTTATATTATTTTACCAGAGTTTGGCAGTTTTAAAACATTTACCTAACTGCTAACTTGAAATTTGTCCTCTAGTTAAATATACCTGTGTATGGCTTCATATTTTTGTCTTGGAGCCTACCTGGATGTGCTGAGCTCACAAGTAGGAATATATTTATTTTTTTTTCAGATTAAATTATTTTAATTCATCTTGAAATGAAGGTAAGCTGAGTTGAGTCTTTCCTCCTCATCATCATAAGTATCACATTTTCTGCCGTTCACCTTCTCCCCTTCACAGAACCACAGAATCACAGAGTGAGTAAGGTTGGAAGGAATAACTGGGTGTTATCTAGTCCAACCTCCTTACTCAAGGGGGTCTCCTAGAGCATGTTACTCCAGATTGTGTGCAGAGGGCTTTTGAATACCTCCAGTGAGGGAAATGTCACAACCTCTCTAGGCAACCTCTTCCAATGCTCAGTGACCCTCAGATACACCCCAATATCTTCATATCATGCTTTCAAATTACCTTTGAAATAACCCTTAAGGTACTTACTTAGAAAATAATACTTGGTGATTCAAGTCATGATTTGTGAGTCAGAATTATCTGTCTTGAATCTTGTCAAGTGTAGAGTACTAACAAGGTTAAAAAAAAAAAGAAGTCTTGCTCGCTTTTAGCACTAGCAGGTATTTACAATACTAAATTCACATCAGGAGCACATCTGTTTTTAAAAATACTGCATATATATCTGTCAGAGAGCTTGCTCATGTAGGTAAGCCATAAAAACTACACTGGGATAGAAAATGCAGTAATTCCCCAGAGAGAAAGAATGACATGCATGCAGATACAGGCTCCCCACTTAGAGCAGGGGGATCTATTTACATGTGAATCATATGTATCTTATTGGGCCATGGTTTTCCTTGATTAACAAGTCAAGTTAATTAAAGTAATAGCCTACGTGCCACTTAGCAAGTCTTAGCCTAAAGGCTGAGAAAGCGTTAATATTTATATGTAAGGCTTTTGCTGGAAGCTTAGCGTTTGCTTAAGATTACAATTCTAATATCAGGTATTCAAGAAAAAAATAAAAGAAAAAAGAAGAAGAAAGAATCCTACATCTGCCTATAAAATCAAGGTTCCTATACAGACATTTAATGTGGGATTTGGTTTATCTAATTTTCAAAAAGATGCTGTGTAATAGAGAGATGTTGTCCAAATTAACTGGTAGTATTTAAAGAAGAAAGTAAAAAATCTTGAGAACAGTTTACCCTCAGACATTTAAAATAGGTGGAGATGTACAGTCCACTGGAAGTGTTCACCTTTTGCTATCAACTGAATACTATGCCAGATTAGACTAGAAGTCTAGGACAAATTTAGATTGGAAGGAAGGCTTTTTAAAATGTAAAATCTGAGGATAAATGTCTTCTTTCTAAATTAAATTGATGTACCCAGTTGATTGCAAATGAAATTATGAGAATTCAGAAAACTGTGCTTACCATGGAATAATGATGATGATTGCAAACCAGAACGAAAGTTTTTTTCTTTTTTTGTCACAAATAGATTTTGAGAGACAGTTGCTTCTTTCTTCCTTATAAGTAATTTTATATTCAGATATCATTTACAAAGTGAATTGGTATGGCCTATTTAAATGCAAGATAGAGACGTTATTCCAATACAGGCTTTTCATGTTCAGTACTGTGGCTTCTTTGAGGTTTTGAGCTCCTTTTTTTGTGGTTAAATGGATAGTTTGATTTAAGTTGAGAGGCACCTCACTGGGAAACATGCTGAAACATTGACTTAATTTACCAATGTATGAAAATGGTGAGTCAATCTCTTTCATAAAGGACCAAGCAAAGGCAAATACTTCGTGATATAATGATAAATGAATGTTGTCTGATCTGATGATTAACCAGAAAATCTTCCACCTGTTTTCTGTGATGATATATTCCAGTGTGTATTGTTTCCTGTATACAAAAGTGTTTTGCTATTGTTGTTTCAAGTGTCTGTGTTAAGCATGCTTCATTCTAACCAAAGTGGATGTTAACATAGTAGATGTATCTGATGTATCTGATGCCTGTCAGTCACCATCAGAAAATAGGACGATCAAGTAATAGTAATAGAAGAAACAGCAGATGTTAGTGAACCTAATATGCCTCACTTTTTGATCCAGTTTTAAATATTCTCAGCTGTGTGAATTTGAGGGAAATATGCAACTTGAACCGAATTTGCTTTTGCTGCCAGAGTCCCTGCTTAGTGGTTGTGGTGGTATTGATGATGATAGCAGACCCAGAAGCAATGTTTTGAATATGTATGCCCCCTTCTCATCACAGAATCAAAGAAAGGTCTGTGTGTTGTTAGTGAAAGATATGCAGTTGATTTAGTTCCTTGCAAGACTATTTGTTTCTCTGAAGGCATTCCTTGCTTTGATCAGCAAGTTACCGTAAATAAAAAACATAGCAGTTGCATAAAAGGGTCTTTTTCTTGGGAAAGAATAGTGTATCCTCAAAAGTCAGCAAGCCTATAATCTCTACAATGTGGTATGGCTCCAGATCAAGAGCAACCCTCTCTGCTATTTCCTGGTGTATAGATAGTGTGGTTGGATGATTCGTGAGATGTTTTGTCTTTTTGTGGGAACAGTCTATATAGCAAAGTTTTGGTTGGTGTTTGGGTTTTTTTCCCCCCACAAATAAGTGTAACTTCTTGCTTCAGCATAATAATGACAATTCAAAGTCAATCATTTAGTATTGGATAAATAAAATGTTGCATTCAGGACAGAAAAAAAAAAAGAATCTTGATTTATATAATAGGAGTTTAAAGGACCTGTCCAAGAACAGTTGAAATAAATGAGAAGAGTCCAGATTGTTAGTGTTTGGAACTGTACAAAATGGGAAGTAGAAATCACCTCCATCCTCAGTAGTGGCCTGTGAAAGAAACACAGATAGATAAGAAACTGTTTCACATAGCTTGGAATTATGCAGTTTTCCCACCATTTTCCATACTATCCTTCCTTTACTGGAAAGAGTGAAATTTTATCTCATGGATTATAATCCTTCCATGCACACAGCACAGCTCACATGAGTGCAACAAGTTGAAAAATGCAAAACTGTGTAACTATTTCATTTGGTAGGGCTGTATTGGTTGATCTGAGGTAAGAGATTGAATTATTTGTAACAGCTATGTGTGATAGTACATCTCAGAGCAGCATGTCTGTGATCATTTTACAGAAGAACAAAACCACTTTCCTGTCTCTCAGCCTCCATTAGGATTCTCACTTCCTAGGAGACGTTTGCAATCTCTCTTTATCCTGGATGGATCTCTTGCATCCTCTTGGAGTCAAGAAAATAAATCTGCATCTGTGTTCATTAGAAAAGAATTTCCTTAAGGTGCTGATTGGGAGAGTTCAAACAAATGTTAAAAGTTGCACACTGGATTGCAATTTTCATTGTTCTTTGGCATTTGAGAAAACTTTTAAGGACATCCCCTATAATTTATAGAATGAAGAAAACACCAATTAAAATGCATATAGCTGTAGTTTGGGTTGGCTTGCAGCAGGACAGGAGTTACATAAGCAAAAATAAAATAAGTTAGAAGGAAAAGAATAATTCACAGTTTACATAGCAGCAACCGTAGTCTCCTATGACACTAAGCATTAGATGTTCTACGGGATATGATCCATTATGCAGAGCTTAAATTTAACTTCACCTTTCAAGACAGTTCCATGCAAAGAGATAAACTCATTCAACCACATTGTGCACAGGAAAGTGACAAGAAAGATTGCTCAGCCACACCATGGAGGACACAATGATACATCCTTTACATGTGAGATTTGCCATTACATAACATATATAAAACATCTGGAAAATATTATACAATACTTCAATTCTATTTATGAACTGTTTTATCATGGATGATACAAATATTGTGTAGAGGTAATAAATCCTTTCCATTTATTTGTTGCAGTTATTTCCAAATAAGCACAGTACATGAAATAAAAGTTTGGTTTACTACAGCAAGATCTTTGACATGAGACTTTCCAGGTACAGTGGACCAAAGGCGCATCTCTCTTTGACTACTCTCATGTGAAGCAAATGAACAAATAAGAAATAAATGTAAAATTCTTTTATGAGTGAGATAAGATCACGTATCTTTCAATATGAAATACAGAATATCCTAAACAGTATGGGATTACATTATGTTGCTGCTTATGGTTCTTTGATAGGCTTTGCCTTAGTCTTCAACCAGTTTTAGTCATAATTCCACTGAGATAAATTATTCCCCTCCACTTCATTTCATAATTCCTGAAGATTGGAAACAACTTGTTTAAACATAATTAAATTTCTTCAACATATTCTGTCAGTAGCTAGCCCTTGCAAACTAGCATAATTACATTCTTGAAGAGATCAGCCCTTGATTAAAGATGTAGATCGTTCTTGAATTGTCACTTCAGTTATGATAAAGAAAAATACCTACAAAAGTCCTTAACTCTGACTTTCTTATACAGAAGATTAAATTGCTGAAAGAGATGACCAAGTAGAACAGTAGACTATTCAAATGAGACAAAAAATTACAATACATATTAACTCATTCTTGAAATTAATTTGGATATTGATTATTCCATTACACTCCAGAAACATTAATTTTTCAGAGTTTAATTAAAAGTCTGAATTTGCATAGTTTGTTTAACTGCATAAAGCATAACAGCACACAAGTAGACCATGGTTCTCATAACCACTTAGTTTAATCTGGTTATGAGTGGTTCTCATGACCACTTAGTTTAATCTGTTAGCTTCTTGAAAACAAATCGCAAGCAGGAATCACTTGCAGCAACTCTGTCAGGACACCCTCTTAAAAATTCTGTGGTCTTTTTTTTTCCTCTTGGTAGAGGAGAAAAATTTTCTACACGCATGCTAAAGTAAACGGGACTTTTTATTTCCAGGATTTTCCTGAAATAATTTCAGTTTCCTAGTGTTGTCAAGAATCAAAAACCAGGAAGCTATTTTCTGGGACATTATTTGAAACAACCAATCCATTCTGAAGGGAAATCCTAAACTGCCTTGGGTGTCCACCCAAGCAGCTGTATCACTCCCCTCCTCAGACGGACAAGAGAGAGAAAATATAACAAAAGGTTTGTGGGCTGGAATAAGGACAGGAAGAGATCACTCAACAGTTGCCATCACATTAAAACCAGACTCAACTTGGGAAATAAGTTTCATTTATTAACAAACAAATCAGAGATAAGACAATGACAAATAAACCCAAATCTCAAAGACACTTTCCTATCACCCTTCCATCCTTCCCAGGCTTAAATTCACTCCTGAATTCTCTACCTCCTCCTCTGCAGCAGTGGAGTGGAATGAGATTTGTAGTCAGTTCATCCTCTGCCCTTCCTCCTCAGGGGCAGAACATGTAACACCCCTCCCCTGCTTCTGAGTGAGGTCCCTCTCACAGGAGACAGTCCTTCACAAATTACTTGTGTGAGTCCTTCCCACAGGCTGCAGTTCTTCATGAACTGCTCCAGGGTGGGCCGTTTCCATAGAGTTCATCCCTTCAGGAAGAGGCAGCTCCAGTGTGGGACCACTGTAGAGTCACAGATTCTGTCAGCAAACCTGCTCCCGCATGGGCTCCTCTCTTCATGAGTCACAGATCCTGCCAGGAGCCTGTTCCAGCATTGGCTTCCCTTGGGATCACAGCCTCCTTCAGGTGCATCCACCTCTGGCATGGGGTAGACCTCTGCATTCCCATGGTCCTCCATGGGCTGCAGGGGCACGTTTCCCTCACCATGGTCTGCACCAGGGGCTGCAGCGGAAACTCTGCTCCACTGCCTGGAGCACCCCCTCCACCTCCTTCTACACTGACCTTGGTGTCTGCAGAGTTGTGTCTCCCACATTGTCACTCCTCTCTTGAGCTGCAGTTACACAGGTGTTTTACCCTCTTTCTTAAATTTGTTATCCCAGATGTGCTTACCACCATCACCGATGGGCTTGGGCTTGGCCAGGGACAGGTCTATCTTGGAGCAGCTGGCGTTGGCTTAGTTGGACATGAGGAAGACTTCTAGCAACTTCTCACAGAAGTCACTCCTATAGTCCCCCACCCACCACCATGACCATCCCACCCACAGCTAAAAAAACCTGGCCATGCAAACCAAATAAAACTTCCAACACTTCTCTTTTCAGAAGAAAAATGTTACAGATAGTTAAAGAACTGTTGTCTGCAACAAAACTGTCTTGTGAAGCTAAGATCTAGAAACAAGGAGCTGAGGACATAAAAACTGTTTGAAAAAAAACCCAATCTATAAAACCAAACAACACTCCAGAAAAATAAACATTTGATGAATGCAGGGATTTAATCATGCTCATTTTCAGTGAAACAATCAACTTCTGGCAATATCCCATTCCCCTTCAAGCAACACTCACAATAATATTTCACTTTTTCTTTGGACAATTATTGCCTCAGTTTTTCAACAAAGTAGTTGCAGTGGGAGATCTACCATCCATGGAGAATTTCAAAGTGATTCACCCAGCTGAATAGATGTTATTATTTTACACTTGGTAATGACCTTGCTTAATTACAACTGAAAGCACAACCTGACTTCACAGAGCAAGCTGGTAAAAAAGCAAAATATCAGCTGTCTACCACACCACCTGGTATCCTCAATCCTTCTAAGGCAGTTATTTAATCTGGGGAATAGTAAACAGTCAGTACTTGCTGCTTTAGCTTCTAACTTCCTCTATCCAGAAACAGCCAAGTGTGTCATTTCTTATGATACCAAATTTCCCTGTGGTACTTAGTGCAGCAAAACATCTACTGCTGCTGTCCTGCCTTCCAGAGATGACAAGGACAAATTAACATGCCCTTCCAGTCAAGCTGAACTCCTTGGCTTTCTAGCTGTTGCCAACGAAATGTCCCCTCGTAGCTAGTACCTGCACATCTGGAGGACAATGGGGTTCAGCTGCACTTCCAACCTAGTCCAAAGCCACAGGAAGGTGTTGGGCGGAACGGCTGATGCCAGCAGGCGAGACTGAGCGTGTTACATCAGCTCTGCTAAGCGCAAATAGCTCCACCTTGTGTTCTCGGCCCTAACATTTGTAAGACTGCCCTACTGTAAATCATTCCTGTACACTCCTTTCTGTAGTAATTAAAACAACGCTCTTTGCTATGCCCCTGGGTTAATACAATTTGTTTTATTCACAGCCTAAGTTATTTGCCTCCCTGTAGCACATTGCTATATTATGTCTATCCAGCAGTGTTGAGGGAGCAAGTAGAGTACATTTCAAGGTGTACATAAATCCAGTTCAGGTTATTTCAAACGAAATAATAAGGTAAGTGCTATGTGCTTGACTCCCATAGGGAAAACTCAAAGGAAGATAAAGAAGGATTCAGGAAAATAAAAGCTTTGCCTCAGGTTCCTTCATTTAAAAATATGAGAAGAGGGAGAAATACTGACATAAGGATAAAGAACTGGGCACTCTGGAAATGTCGTAAAGGACAGAGGTATGGCCACCAGGGGAATTCCAATCCCTGTTTTGAAGGTGGGTACTAGTATCATACCCTTATCTCCAAGATGGCTAAAGTCACAAAATCCATTTTTTAATATTGGCACTTATGATAATCAGAGGAAATCTTTAAAGAATTCTAAAAAGACTGTCTTAGAAACCAAATGCTACATAAAAAGCCATGAGCCAACTAGTCTGGTTCATCTGCAGAAGGAAAAGAATAGAAAAAATATATATAATACTAAAATCCTCCCAACCTCTGATAATTTTCCATTTTGAGATTTTCCTATGTATTTTATGGTTCAAATATAGACATAACCAATCTTATAAGTATTTCTAGTAGTTGACACATCTTTCTGCAGAAATTAGTTCCTTGTCTAGGGTTTGGACTTGGCTTTCAGTGATGCAATTTGCTGGTCACTTGCACTTTTAGTGAAAGAGGCAGAAAGTAGTCACTCCCTGTCATGCTCCTTTATGCCACTGACGATTTCTGTAGAATTCCTAGTGATCTCTTTCCAAAGCTGAAAAGTCCTAGACTATTTCATTGTCTGCCATCAAAAAACTGTCATTAAAGACCTTTGACCAACTTTGCTGATCATGAATTTATACCAATGCACAGTAATCTTTTCTGGTCAGTTCTCTCTTTCTTTCCTAATAATTTGTAACATTTGATTTGATTTTTGAATGCTGCCCAGAACTGAGCTATTTTCATGCAGTCGTTTGTCATGACTCCAAACACTTTGTGTTTGTCAGCATAAAGTTCATTATTTTATATAAGAAAATAAGACTGTTTCTCCCCACACCTGTAACTTTACATTTACACTGAATACTATCTGCCATTGACAAGTCATTTATTCTGCCAAGGTCCGTCTGAAATATTTTACAGGTGTCTCTCAATCTTAGTACATTGAGAAACCTTGTTTATTCTGATTTAATTTGAGTAAAATAAGAAGTTTCTGTGTGAACTCTTGAGCAATGGAGTTTGGAGTGGACACTGAAGTCAGTAGGGAAGATAAGAACCAAATACAAATGGGATCTGTTGTAGTCATAAGCCACTTAAAACAGTGCAAAAGGCTGTCTTGAGAACTGAGACAGTACAGCTTATCCCTTTTGTTTGATTCACTTTGTCTTCCAACAAATTGTACTCTGCAGTAAACAAAATATTTAACTGGTGCTCTGTATCCTGGGAATGGCTTGTTAGACTTTAGTCTGAATATTGACAAGAGCTTAGCGACAGCACTGCAATGGACTCATATGTTTTGTCTCAGTAAGATCAAAAACCTTTGGTTAGCAAGAAGTAAAAAGTATCTCAAGCATGAGAGCCATTCTGAGAAAAAAAAAGGTAATAATTTGCTGAAGGCTGTATTCTGCATATTGCCCAAATTCTTCCAGGAGTTCCATCTGAGTTCTTTTGGGGTGAAATAATGCCCCATGGTAATACATCCTATGAATTGAATGCCGTGATTACAAGTATTGGAAGAGGTCTCTAGATCGTTCAATTTAATCTGTCATTTTTGCAATGCTGAACTGTTTTATTTTTCTACTTTTAGCCTGTGAATAGTCTTTGTAACCCTGTGCATTTGTGAGCAGGATAATGATAGTTATAAAATAATTTACTTTATGACGAACTAGTATATTCCCTGTTGTTTGTTTATGAAGAATAAAGCATCTAAGGAAGTAATTAAACAGATGTTTATTGACATGAGTTTTACCACTTTGGAGGAATGCGAATAATGAGGTTTAACTCAGAAGGGTATTCACTAATAGCAGTAGAAAGTTACAAATCTAGATCAATAGGGACCTAGAGGCTTTAAGAGCAAGTGTTTCATTGTGCTTACATCATGTGCATTTATTTAGTGAAAAGATTTTTGTGCTAAAGGGACAGCATCACCTTACTGCCTTGAAAAAAATGATGGAAAACAACCATAACTAACATCAAGAAGGCATTTCTTCCCAGGCAGCATGGGGAGAATTACCTGTCACCTATGACTCATCATTTGCTATATCTTTTCAAACAGATCCTCTTTGTTATTGACTAATTGGAAGAACAATAGTGGGCATGCAAAATATTCTGAGAAAGATAATGAAAACCCTGGATTCATATTGTTCTATTAAAAATGTAGCAATTCATCACTTAGCATCATTAGTGGCTGATAACTGGAACTGTGTCTATAATACCCATTCAATGTTTTATTGTGCTTCAGTCAACATAAAGCATAGGTTAACTGTAATAGCTGTCTGTATTAAAATTTAGACACTGCCTGTTGAAAATGGATAGTAATTTGGTGATTATTCATATTTTTAAACCTTCTGCATTACACTAATTTATTATGCAAAATTAAATTACAGTGCATGGAGCATATGGATTTTTTCCATTTTTTATACTTATTTGTGGCAGTGATGAATGGCAGATAATTTATAACAGTGAAGTTTAATAATTAAAATTACTTTTATTATTCTGTTTACTAGTTTCTTCTTTCTGCAGTCTCTTGTAATTTTGCCACATGATTAGCAACAAATTTTGCACAGCAGCACCTTCTAATAGAACGCAGCATGGACAATTTTCCATGCAGATTCAATCTCCGTCTATATTCCACTAATCCCTTGATTGTTCCTGGGGAAAATAATCAGATCCCTGTTGTGTTCCTGATGCACTGAGCATTTGTAAAGATAATAACAAGATTCAATGCATCAAAAGACTCAGAATATGCATCTGTTCTTTGGCCTAACTGAAAAGGGCCACACAAGGAGCCTGGTCGATTTTTCTCTGAAGATTAATTAATACAGCTTTATTTGGAGACTGTATCTACTTATAGTGGAAATATGGTGTTGTGGTGGGTTAATCTTGCCTGGCTCACAGGTGCCCACCAAACTACTCTGTCACACTCCATCCTCAGTATAAAATGAGGATAGAATAAGGTGAAAAATCTTGTGGGTTTAGATAAAGACAGAGAGATCACTCAGCAATTGCCATAGTGAAAAAAAGAGTCTTGACTTGGGGAAGATTAGTTTAAGTTATTGTCTGTTAGTAACAAACTAAGATAGTGAGAAATTAAAACAAAACTAAATATATACCCTCTTTGTCCAGGCTCGACTTCAATCTTGACCCTTCTACATCATCCACTTCAAGTGGTGCAGGGGGAGAGGGAATGAGGGTTGTGCTCAGTTCATAATTATTAGTCTCTGGTGCTCCTTTCTCCTTCTGCTGTTCCCCTGCTCCAACATGGTTACTTCCCGCAGGCTGCAGTTCCTCGAAGTGCTCCAGCATGGGTTCTTTACACAGGGTGCAGTTCTTGCCAGAAAGTCTGTCCCATCATGCATTCTCCAAAGGCTGCACCTTTCTTCAGGTTACATATACCTGTTCCAGCACAGAGTACTCCATGGGATGAGGTGTGGGTATCTGTTCTACTATGGTCCTCCATGGACTGTACAGGGGATAACCTCCTTCACAATGGTCTTCTGCATGGGCTGCAGGAGAATCCTACTCCCACTCCTTCTTACCCGACCTTGGTGTCCTCAAGGCACATTTTCTCGATTGTCCCTCAGAGTTATTATGCAGCATTTTTTACCCTTTCTTAAATAAATTATCACAGAGACACCACTGGTATCACTGACGGGTTCAGCTTTGAGCAGTGGTGCATCTCTTTTGGAGCTGTCTGTAACTGGCTCTATTCAGTATTGGGGGCAGCTTCTGGTCTCTTCTTTGAGAAGCCATCCCTGCAGCCCTCTGCTGCCAAAATCTTGCCATGTAAGCCCAATGCAGGTGCCAAACTAGCCAGTTAGCCAGGAGGCATTTCAGTTGAAAAGAAACAAATGCCTTTTCACAGAATGCTCACCTGACATTCACTGGGACTCAGCTGACCTCTTAGCAGATAGAGGTTAAATAAGAGCCAAATAAAGAGCTGGAGCAATGAGCACTAACCAAGTCTAGATGATCTAGTACAGTTCAAGTTTGTTGTTATCTATAGCTGTCATCATAGGAAACAAGCACTTGACTAGGCATCTCCCATCTGGTTTGACTGCTGAGTCAAATTCCATTACAGGAATTTATCTGTTTAGATGGGTACAGCTACAGGCAAAAGTCCACAGCAAGGTGCATGCTCCTTGATCTTGCTTTGAAATGAGATACCTAAACTGTCCTGTCTCTGTGACTCTCGGACATGAGCACAGCCTTAAATTTAAACATATATGCTCAGATTCTTCTGAACTGAATTTTTCAGAGTAGCAATTTCATATTGTTGTGACCTAAAAGTCCACATGAGTCCACATGGATCACAATTTCATTTAAGCTTCCCTTTTTACTGTGAAATCTATGTGGTGATATAGAAGGAGAATAGAATGTAAAAACCTTGTAAATTATATTTGTACATGTTTAAAGGTCTTTTGCATTGCTAGCCTGATAGAAAGAGACCTTAGTTGAAACCTGATACTGCTTTGCTGTGTTTTCCATCTTACATAGGAAAACAGCTACAGAGTAAGTTTTCAAAAGCCTTTAGGATTTAATTCTTTCTGCTCATGCTGATGGTAGAACTTCCACTGACATCAATAAAAAACAGAGCAGGCCAGTGGAGAAAAGTTTTGGAAATGCCTTTTAAGTGCTAAAATTTGTAATTTTGCATTTAGTTACACAAATATGTCCCTTGAAATTCTCACATTTGGAATACTAGCTTCCCTCAGGGGAAAAGAAAAAAAAGTACTATTACATGCTTTCCACAGTCAGGGTACAGCAGAAAAATGTTTCAAATGAAGAATTAAAAAATAATAATTGAGTTATTAGGTAGCTGACATATTCATTGATGGCAGAAAGCTTTTATGCTAGAGAATAAAATAAACATCTATAGCCTCCTTCAAGACCATTTTAAATTATTACAGATATTTTGTCAGATGCAGAAAGTGTTAATGAGACCAACTATGAATCTAAACTTTATATATCAGACTCTTCCTTCCTGAAATGACAGTTTATATTCAATATTTTGGGAGATACGAGGTCTAAGTAATTGGGGTCCTGATCTAAAATATCAGCTAAACCTTACACAGCTATCTCCTACTTCATGTCCACTCTGAAGTGTAAAATTAGGAATAGATTTATTATTTCTTTTGCAATGCAGCACCACAGTCTTTCTCTTACTCTGTAACCAGTACCATGTTGTCAACAATTAAAAAGAGTTCACAGAAGGATTGAAAGCACTACATTTTAAATGCTATTTACTCCTGTGCCTGTTTTCTTCTCCATCCCAGGACCCTGTACTCAAGGCACCCTATAAACCAGCATCTTCCCTGGCACCAGTATAGAAGTATAACTTTAATTGTGTTGTGGTTTAACCCCAGCCAGCAGCCAAGCCCCCCACAGCTGCTACCTCACGCTCCCACCAGTGAGATTAGAGAGAGAATTGAAAGGGTAAAAGGAAGTAAACCCATCAGCTGAGACAAAGACAATTTAATAGAGAAAGCAAAAGCTGCTCACACAAGCAAAGCAAAGCAAGGAATGAATTCCCTGCTTCCCATGGGCAGGTGAGTGTTCAGCCACCCCCAGGAGAGCAGAGCCCCATCACACGTAACGGTGACTTGGGAAGACAAATGTCATCACTCCAAATATTTCCCCCCTGCCACCTTCTTTCCCCCACTTTATATACTGAGCATGATGTTCCATGGTCTGGAATGTCCCTCTGGTCAGTTTGGATCACCTGTTCCAGCTGTGTCTCCTCCCAACCTCCCAAGCACCCCCAGCTCCCTCCCCAGTGTGGCAGTACAAAAATCAGAAAAGTCGTTGGCTCTGTGTAAGCCCTGCTCAGCAATAACAGAACCATCTCTGTATCCTTCAACCCTGTGTTCGGCACAAATCCAAAGCACAGCCCCACACCAGCCACTGTGGAGAAAATTGATGGTACCCCAGCTGAAACCAGTACATTGTGGCAACCCCACAAACCAGAAACATCCCTTGATACTTTACCCTAATTTCATTATCTTCACCAAAAAGAAAACATTCTGACATTAGCCCTCTTTACTATCTGTGCATAGCATAAAAAGAGAAATATTCCTAAGGAAGTGCTCTATCTGCCATGAGCCACTTCAGTCTGAATGTTTCACTTTGGCCATCTAAAAAGTTTATTATTTAGAAACAAAATATATGTTTTATTTTTCTGTCTTCTCCTTTTTCTCTTTTAAGTGATGAAAATGATACAAACATACAAAAGATTGATGTAATGCAGATTTGCACGATTCTGCTAAAGATATTTTACATATATGTTCTTGCTAAATTAAAAGTAAATTGCACAATGTTGAAATATAGGATTTTCCTTTCAGTATAATTAAACCCAGATATCAAATATTTGTAAGGAGGATATTAGAAACACAAGTAGAAATTGAAATGTGTAACATTCCCTATAAAATATCTTACCAAAATGTGCTTTGCAAACTATCAATATTTTAAATAACTGGAAATAAAGTGGTCATTTCATCATCTGGAAAATTAGGTATTGTCCTGACAATGGTAAAAAAAGCTTGAAAATTCCAACTGAACATACAATAAAGGCAAATTACAAATAACTTCATCTTTTTCAAAAAGGTGAAATGATATTTCTGTACTCTGATAAGGGTTTTTCTGTGTATCAAGATGCTAAATCACAATGACTAAAAAAATGAAAGGAAATTTTTTAAAATTGTTTTACTGATTCTTTAAGTACACAAGTAATGCATGACATTAATTTGAAATATAAATTTAGATTTTTTTTTTTTGTATGTTTGCATCTTACATGGAGAAATGTACTTAAAATCCAAAATTTTGAATGTCTTGTTACATATTCTCAGAAAAACTTTCCTTGAATTGGGATGTTCTGTGTTGGTATGTCAGCTTCATTTCAAGACTGTGTGAAAAAGCAGCATGTGAAATGTATACTTGGAGAAACATTGTTAAGTCAGCATTTTGGTTTTCTTACAAATAGCAGCTCAGTAATAGCAGTATTACCACTTAGAAGTTGAAGGTGTTTTGTGAACAATTCTTGTAATATTGAATTTTCATGAAAACTCTGACATGAGCAAGTGAAAGAAAGGTGACTTTGCATGCTATCTCTTGCATAAACCACAATATCAATTATCTCTACTTTGCTCAGTTATGTATTCACTGAGAGTGTATATTACATTAAGTTTTGTTTACAAAATTTATTTCTTAATTCTCCTCGCCCCAATATTCATGCTTTTAATATATTAAAATAACACCAGTAGAACAAAGGAAATCATGATGGTCTTTAAAAACAAAATGCTGAATTTAAAATATTTGTGATAGTTATAGTAAAACACATATATTATATTGATTTAAGACTTTCAAATATACATTAAAATGGAAAAATCTCCCACAGTTTAGACATCTGCTTCTGTTCTATTTCGGTATGGTGAACTCAACTAGTGCTGCTATAATGAACCTATACCAAGGTGGGCTGAAACACAGTACATACAGAAAATATTGAAGATAATGAAACAGAAATTCTGTTTCCAAAAATTATGAGTTTACAGAATACTGGAGAAAACGGAAGCCCTGAGTGAAAATCTTTGATCAAAATATAGCCATACACCTTCCAGAGACATGCCTCAATAGCATACTGAGAGTTTTACACACTATATGGTGCAGTGGGCACTCATTCTACATTTTCCTCAATACAGTTTACCATGGAAAACAAAATGTTTATTACCTCTTAAACAATCTTTTCACTTGTTCAATGAAGTAGAGACTAAAACTGATACAGTGTTGGTTTCTCACATGGGTATGTGTCTAGTTGTCTGCACTTGAAAAGAAAAAACCACAAGAACATATTGTGGATTTAACCCACACACACAAGTGAGTATTTTCTAGTTTTTGAAGGAAATAGCATCCTGGGGTAATAATGCTGATGTTTTACTCTTAAAACACTGCTCTGAATTAAGAGTATAAGTGCCTAAGGAAGTGGCAAATAGGGTATACATCTATTTTATACTATTTTGACAAGATTATGAAAAAAAATTAAGCAATATTTTATTATATAATGACATGAATTAAGGTATAAAATATACCAATATTCATAAATAGTACAGAATCTGGATGATATATGGTAGTGATAACATAGAGGTCTGTGAGGTGGCGTAAAATACCTTTCTCATATTAGTTACCATAAGGTCACATGCAGAAAACTTTTCTTGTGTGAGAGATGAGCAATTTTCTGTTGAAATATACAATATTTTGACATCAGATAGTCCCAGAACACCCATAAGGAAAAGGAATGTTGTTTCCTCCTTCTAAAAAAAAAAAAAAGCACTAGGAAAAGAAAAGAGAGGCAAATAGAAATGTAAATTATGATATCTTAATAGAGGAAAATGGGAATTATACAACAGCAGTTTTCCATTAGTGCAAAACCAGAATTCTATTTCTATTCAAGCTATTCCTTTGGGCTTAATCTTTAAAATCTTGGTTGAGAACCACATTTTAAACACTATATTGAGATAATTTTCTTTCAGATATGCAGCACTGAGGAATTCCTTAAAACGATAGTACAACATTGGGAAGTAAAAGCAGAGAAAGGTAAGTATGAGAATTGTCTAAGGAAATAATGACACACAATATGAACATTTTAGCTCTGCAGTAGCCTGAAGAACAACTATAGAGTACAGGAGGCACTACTGCATATATGGTATTGAGGCAGGCAGTCATTCATTCGATGTGTGGCATATTCAATCTTCACTCCAAAGAGGGTTGTTCTTCAGACCCCACATATGGTCACTTGTTAAGTAAAATGGTTGAACTTGCACGTGATATGGTATATGAGTTTTTAACTCATAAACATCTCATTTTGTAGCATGAGGAAAATATGTCTAGCTCAGAAAAATAGATGTTGTTCACAAACAACAGTCACTACTGAAGAGGAAATAAACATGGGGGGGTTGGTGTTTCCTGATGGCTGGGGTGTGATCAGTGTATTTGTAACACATCATTTTTGGTATTGCCTAACTTGTCCACAAGGTTCTGTGACAAATTATAGTGTTCTATATTTAAGAAAAGAATGTTAACAAATACCAAGAAATGATCTTTGTTCATTAACCTCGCAAATCAAGTAAAAGATTGCTTACATTGTTTAAGTACCACAGTATCTCCAGAGCAAGTATTCAGCCCCAACTGGACCATTCAGCTGGAGTGTATTAGGTGTTTAGGATCCTTTTACAACAAATAGTTATAAAATCTACAATGTAGACATGATAAGTGAAGAACTAAAACAATATAGTACAAGAATATTATTACCTTCATTTCTATCTAAAACTTTGCTGTATGATTGTAGACTGCACATTAAGGTATCACTGCTCATTTAATTTTGGAATCTGAGGTTTTTGTTGTTCTAGTTGTCGTTTCTTTCCTGAACATAGTATTTAATTGCACAGCGATTGTTCTTGAAAGACTGAGTGAGACAGGCTGCCCACAAAGTGAGAAATTTAAATTCCCAAACCTTTTTTGCCTGAGTTTACAGTTTTCACACTCTCCTAAAAGGTGGTAAACATATTAGCCAAGGCAGGTTTGTCTTTGTTGTGCAAATAAGGTAGATAAAATAAGATCACACACTTTTCTAATACTTTAAAAAAATCAGAGAAGACAGATAGTGGCTGTGTTTACACTGAAAATATTATTACCTTCTTTTCCACTGAAAATAAGCCACTGTGAACTCAAGAAAAAAAGAGGTATGAGGCCAGTCAGAGAACAAACATCTAAGCAGACATTCAGGGAGAAGACTAGAGAAGTCTCTTACTATTCTTTATCCAAGGACAGTCTAATAAACTGGTATTGCATTGCACAAGTCATGTTTCCAAATATTGTGATTTTGCTTGCACCAAGTATCTGCTAATTTAGGGACATAAGAAAAGCTGAAGACAACGATCACATAACTGAATAGGTCATCAGTTTCTTAGGTATATAAGACTTTAGGCAGTCACATAGTGATTTAGAGACAATTTGGAAACTGTACTGTATATATTAAGCAAATAATTTGCCAGACAGGAGTAGATATTTTCTTCTGCATACTTCAGCTATAAAGCAGCTCTATTTATATCGTCGCCCCCCTCCTGCTTGTCCCCAAGTAAAAATTGAGTGATGCCAGATGATACTGTCTATTTCTGAAAACTTCAGAGGAGACATAATATTTTGCACCTACTCAGATACCTAGCTGAAATCTGGTGACAAGTGCAGTCACTGCAAGGCATCAGAGCAGTGCTAATTCCTACCTCCCGTGCTTTCCTAAGGAAAGCGGTTTTGTGTAATCATGTTCAGTGTAAGGTTTTGGCTGCCTATCCGCTCTCCCCTAGTGACATTTTAGCCTGCTAGTTTAAGAGAAAGAGGAGATGTAGAGATAGTAACATCCTACAGAAAACTAACGAAGCATGATTCCTGGGAATTAAATCCTTTGTTTGGTCTTCCAGGCACCAGGACATGTTCTGCTTGTCTCACATAGTGACATTGAAGATGCAACCAGGCACTAAGAAGATTATGCATATTTGCCAAACACTCAGTCTGTATTTCCAAACAAACCAACCCATGACTGGCTAAACATCAACAAAATTTCAAAATTGTTGAAGAAAAAAAAAAAAAGAGTTGGAAATATCACCGTGGGGGTGTTTGTGGTAGATATATAATTTTAAGGGCATGTCAACTATATAATGATAGGGAAAAACAAACACATTGCTCTTTTACTGCTGGCAAAAAGCAAAAGAAAGTGTATTCTGCTGTTTACAGAATTATTTAACAATTTAATGGTAATGACAAATACTACATTTGCGCACCTCTGCCCATAGCATGACCACAAAATATTCATATGACGCAGCTTTGCACAATGACTCACCTGCAGATCTCAGACATGAGTCTGCAAGAGGATACTTTACTCATAACCCCTCCCCACAGAATTCCCCAAAAGTCTGACTCGGATACAGTGCCAAAGGAAGGACATGCTGGAGTAAAGCCACATCACACTTCAGAGAGTGTATGTTGTACTGCGGCTCACACGTCATTCCTGTAGAGGTTCAAAATTATGTCATACACATCTTCAGATTCAGGGTGGCACAGAACTAGAAGAGTTTAATGTTATCTCTTCTTGATAACTTCTGACTTCTACAAATTTTGTTCTGTGTATATCACAAAACCTCAACACCTCTACTAAGATTTATCACAATTGTTTATTTACAAGTTGGAGTTAGGACCTCAGTCTAAATTATTCAGATACAATAGTGATAGTCAAGGTTATTTAAAATGTTGGGTGCTGACTTGCTTCTTTTAAGATTAGCACAAAAACATTCTACAACAGTATGCAAATGGAATTTAAGTACCTGGCAGGGAGATATCTCACCTTTGAACAAAATGAAGGGAAATTTTGCTGTTCAGAGCCCCTTCTCTCCCATTCCCCCACAACAGAGGGAATGGTACCAGAAAGGACAGAAGAGACAGAGCCTAGCAAATAGACAGATGGGTATCAGCCTGACATAAGGCCTGGAATATGCAAGTATTGTTCAGGCAGTCCCAGGGGATTTACAATGGCACATTTTTTGACATTGAGGAAGTTACAGTGAGCTCAGTGACTTATTTTAAATCTTCATTGCATACATCCCTCAGCTATGCTGTATTCATATTGTAATTTGAACTAGATCACACCCTTTGGTAGCACAAAGGAAAAAACAAAAACAAAAATACATGGAACAGGAATGAGAGGATTTTGCTCACACTGAATATGTAGCCTTGCTATGTGGTACAAGTTTATGAGCAGATGATAGTATGAGGGGAAGCAAATCAGGAAGATCAGAATAATTGCAAATGGCTGAGAGGTTGAATTTAAGTCTCTTTCATATACTACAAGATCATTGACTGTCAAAGAAAAATGAGTGCTTATACAAAACCTCTGAATACATGAGCAAGATAGCATATGGAAATTTTGAATCAGGATAGACAAAGCTTTCAGAATTTATTCCCTGGTCAAACAGTAAATGAATACTTTGCAGTTTGTTGTAAATTTTAAGATTGAGAGAAAAGTGTTTTTTGAGTTTCAGATTGGAAAAATGCAGCAAATTTGCAGCTCAAGGGATATACAATATCCATAGGTTTCAAACCTGGGAGAATAGTTGGCAATATTAATGTACCTTTTCAAGTTCTGCTTCCAAAACCAAAAAATCTTTTCAATAACAAAACACTTAGAGATGTTTCAAATATTTTTTTTCATGAAAATATTTCTGCATTTAACTCCAAGTATAGTTAGATTCTGATTGCATTAACAAAGATGTAAATCCAAAGCTCCATTGAAATCAATGGAAATAAGTTAAGGTAGTATTGGTTATTAGGCAGGCTGAGGCTCACACTAGGAATGCTGCTTAAAATTTTGTGCCGTCTGCATATATCAAGATAGCATGAGGCCTGTTGTGTTTCCTCCTTCTTTTTCTTACTGTGCAGAGAGCAACAAAATCTGTGTGTTCCTTTTAGGTGACATTCCATATAAGGGCCAGGTCATGCCATCAATTTTTAAACACAACTACCCACTGAGATCAATGCAGAGTGTTACTTAAAGCTTGACAGTAGGGTGTGACCCTATAATACCAAGAAATACCTCTTTACTTGTCTAAAAGCCTGGTTCTAGTCACAACAGCAGTCTGTCAGCATTAAATACTGCATTTGTAGCATTCCAGTGCTTATGTGCTATATCTTACTGTATTTTCAAACATGATCATTGCTTATACTTTTCAGCTATCTAAACTTCATTCTAGTTCCTATAATTAATAATAATGGTAAAAAACACACAAGTGCAGCAACAGCACAATTTGAAAATTGGGTAAAGAATTACTGAGGGCATAGATGCAGACCAAAAAATGCATTATGCACACAGAGATCTTTGTACTCAACAAGGTTTTATTGGTCTCTCTAGGACCACCAAGGCATAGATTAATAGAGTCACAGAACCACAGAATGGTTTGAGTTGGAAGGCACCTTAAAAATCACCTAGTTCCAACTTGGGCAGGGATGCCATTCTTTAGACAGGTTGGTCAGGGCCCCATCCAGCCTGGCCTTGAACACTTCCAGGAATGGGGCATCCATGCCTTCTCTGAGCAACTTGTTCCAATGTCTCATCACCTCCACAGTAAAGAATTTCGTTGTATTATCTAATCTCAACCTGCCTTGTGGTTGGCCTTCTGGGCTACAAGTGTACAGGTTTCTGTCCTGTCCTTTAATTGAAGCTGCAGATCCTTATCCTAAAAGATGTCTGTACATCTTTAGCCACACAGGAAATAATGTAGCAAGGGCAAAAAGCAGGATTCAGAATTCAGAGCATGATGCAAATGGATAAGGTATTTGTAGGACTGAAGTCACCGATTTTTTTTCAAATTTTCACTCTCTTCTTTGCAACTGTCATGCACCCTGCAAAAACACTGACACTTTATTAATGGGAATAGTTTCCCTCATATTCCAGCATAAGTGATTTCAAGTGAGGTGAATATTAGAGAGGTATCATGCAAAAAACCAGGTAAAATGTTATAGCTGCAACTGTAGCTAGATCATTACAGATAAGCTAGGCAACTCTATCATGCCAGTAATTCTATTTGTCCTCTGCATTTTCCAAACCCATGTTGTTTCAGTAAGCCAGTTAAAAGCACTAATGATCTAAAACTCATTCCACCCCTCTGCTTTGTCCTCATGTATTTATTTCCATACATACACCTTACTGTATTCAGGTAAAAAAGATTTTGATTCATTTTCCTGGTACAGGCGTGTCATTGCCTTTCTGTGAAATAACAGAAGAAAAATGTTTGTTAGGTATATTACTCTAACATGGAGGGAAAGAGCAAGGGAATATACTCCAGGCAGGCATTGAAATCTTCAAACTCCCATAGTTTAGAAGTACCCTTACAACTGTGACATTTTTGAAAAGGATTTTAAACCAGCTTTTCCAAGGGGCTTAAAGATTGCATTAAGTACAAGATGTGATTTTCAAAAGGGCAAAAACAGATGACATGTAACTTCCAAGTTGCTTTCAAAGTAAGGCTGAATTATTAAATGCTAAAGTCACCTCTAAAATGTGATTTAGGCTGTTAAATCAGGTAATGGCTTTTGAAAAATTTACCTGATATTAACAGAAGGATAGGGTTCTGTGTGAAAGAGGTGATTTTTTTTTATGCCATTTCATGAGTTTTAACACTTTTTGACGTAAAATATCTTGGTCAGGCAACTATAATTTTCAGGGAATTAGTTATATATTTTGAATCTTCTTCTTGCAAAATTCAGCCTTGGAATCTTCTTCCAAAGAGTGAGTGAAATGTCACAGATTTTAGGAACTCCCCTACCTTTACTGAGTGTAAATCTTATCCTGTGAAAAACAGGTTTAGGAATTTGGGCTCTGCATTATTGTTTTAACTGTGCGGGATTGTTAAATGTTTTCATTTTGATGCAGAGGAAAGTTTGACAGTCAGTATAAATGCTAAATTCCTCTTTGTACCTAACCTTCAAACTTGTTTTACTATTGTTTTTTAAAACCTGAAGTACAATTTTCGGTAGAAGATAATGACTTATCTATCAGATTCAAAACATTTCTGTTCCAAGAAGCACAAAATCACTGTCAAAATTCCTTCCTCCTGTGATTACATTGCAGTAAAGAACCTTGTATCCATTGCAAAAAGCATTATGAGCAGTCACAGGAAAATATATCTGTTCCAACTACCTTAAGCAATTTTCATTAAGCCAAGTTCAACCTGCTTCTTTTGCCTATTGCCTTTGACCTTTGATGATGATGATCCATCATAGTAAAAATATTTACAATGTAGAAATTGTTGGGGGTTTTTTGTGTATAAAAGACTGTAAAGTTTATGCCTGGGATGATGGTATTTCTGAAGCAAGCTCGTTCAGGGTAAAACAAAAATAATTATTGTCACAGCCAGAGCTCTGGTCTGCCCTGATTTCTCTGGATACAAAATACATGTTTTTACAAAATATCACAAGTGTTACTATCTTTAATGTGACCTAAATTGAGCCATAGACATAGAAATAGTTGTAGAATTCATTCAGCTTCTGCTGTGTGTTTTTGATGTTCCATTTATAATCCCGAAAATGACAAACATACCTACAGAAGGATATAAATAATGCCACGGTACAAGTTTGTGAAAGACATTACGCCTGCCAGCTTTCCACAAAACACTCAGCTTTACTTTGTAGTCAGTAGCAGAACTCCAGTTTGTAAAATATAAAAGAAATTGTATCATCTCTATTGCCTGTGACACTACTAAATACTTCCATCAGCTACTGTTAAGGCATTGAAAGTTTCTTAAATTACATATCAAGGTCGACACTCCCCAGTACCTCCTAGTACACAACACTGTCGCATAGTTTGGCTTTTAAAGCTGCACGTGCTGCAGGACCCAGACACCCGTAATTTACTGTGACATGGAATTAGATGAGGTGCAATCTGACACCATGCAATTACCAACTTGTGATACAGCACTCTGGCTTCAGAGGCCACACAATATGCAACAAGGGAACTATCCACAGAATTAAGCCTAAAGTTGATCATTTGCATAGTAAAGGCACTTCAAAGAAAGACCAAAACATTCTTTCATTGTATTGTTATTTGTGGTATTGGACATCATTCATCTATTTGCAAATGTATTCATCTGTAGTGTTGTCACTGAAAGTGTGTGATCTCAGCTGAATTCTGTTTTGACAATAATTCCATATTAAAATTTTCCTTTATTCGCCTGGCAGCAGAACCAATTTACAACAGCAGCTACAGTTAAAAGTTTGTAAGTGTAAACATACAAATGCTTAGAGGAAAAGAAACTATGGGGACTTTAATTTTAAAGGCAGTTACTGTGGAAAACCCAGACATCTGAAGAATCAGTAGTAAAAAACAGTCCAAAGGTGGCTGAACCAGTGTAGGACAATTGAGATACCAAGTCTGTGCATTAGTGGAAAAAGTTAACATATCCTATTAGCAGGCTTTCTACGGTCAGGGTTATGCTGAATAAACACTGACAGCTAAATTTTGTGTAAAATAATATATATTTTTTAATTAATTCACCAGGGTAGGTATTTGGATCACTCTGTGGCTGCTTGGTTTAGCTAGGATCTTCAACGGCATTTTAGTTAGAGGGATTTTTTTTTAAATGATGGTGATGATATTAAGGGGGGTAGAAGAAATGAAAAATGTTTAATGATTAATAGAATTCCAGTTTTCAGCAGAATCACGTAACTTTGATTACTCTCTCTTGTCTTGCTTTCAACAGGGACGACATAGCACAGAAAAAAACAAAGCTTCCCTTGCTGAGGACTGCAGGTATTTTGAAGGCTGAAATTTGTTTCTTTTATAAAACCACAGCCTTGAATTCCTGCCTTGTTAAAGTGCTAAGGAAAGACTCCACTTTTCTGGAAATGAAAAATAGAACACTGATGTCCTTGATTCTCTCTGAATTTTGTGAAGGAGAATCTTACAAAGATGATAGTAGACCTCTTTTTTCTTCATTGCTTTTTATTAGGATGTGAATTAAATAATTATCTCAGCTTCTGGCCCATATAATAATGTCACCTGCTATGTTTAATCTCAGTGGCTACAATGTGCTTGGAGAACATCTGAAATCTACACAGCAGTTGGAGAACCTGAGTACACTAAAGAAATTATATCTGTATGTTTAAACTTGCTGCTGCTGTACATAAAATTATTCACGTGTTAGCACGGATAAAAGAAAGCTGTATTCAAAAAGATTCATTTAGTGTGAATAAGACTTGATGGGGGTAAGTCTTCCCCAAATGCCTTTAGCTATCAACTCTATCACATAATCCATCTTTAGAACTAATGAGAAACTAAAGTTAACAGGATAGACAACATTTTTCGTCTGACAGCATCATAGTCTGCAGTTGAGGGATTGTGCAGTGGTGGCTATCATGAAGATCACAGCCAGCAAGGGGTGAAAGAATCTCAAGTCAGTAGAAATAATTATAATGTGCAAAAATATAGCATTAACATATTCTTTTGAGGAGTCAGAAATTTTGCAGGCTTCAGAAAAGCACTTGCGCACACACACACACACAAAACTCCTTTTAAACTATTGAGTCTGATCATTTGAGTAATTTCTCAAAGGTGAGTAAAAGATCATGTCATTGCCCTTTGGGACCAGCTTTCATGAAAAACCTACTGAGTATTTCAATAACATTAACATGTACAGTGTATAAAAAGCCTTGAATATGAGCTTACTTCAATTGCCCAGAGGTTTTTAGACTTACACATGCTGCATAGCTAGACATTCCCCTCTCCTTCTTGCTTCTTCTTATCTTATACTCCCTTTTCCTGCCATATGCCACTAATGTAACCAGAGGCCATTAGGGCAACTCACTCCCAGGCTCAGATATTGGAAAGTACAGTAAATGATCAAAGCTCGGGTCAGTGAAAGCACCTGGTTGGCTTTGATCACCCTCATTAGTTATGACAAGCAGGAATCCCTCTTGTCCTCTCTGAAAAGTGTTCACGCTGGTGGTGTATTTATTTTGATCTCATACTGAGAATAAAAGTGGACTCGTGATTAAAACCTGGAGCATTCTACTGGAAAGCAAAGTTACCTCAAAGTGATGGGGATGGATTGCATGTACCTTAAAAATGAAAAATATAGTATGATGCTTTTAGTCCACAACGTGCTTCTCAAAAAAACCTGTCCAGAACAAATATGTCTAGCTGTCTGCAAGAAGGATAAAATGTGAGAGCTTTAAACAGAAAGAAAATAGATAGCTCACACTCTGGTTTTCAATCCTGTTGTCCTGTAGGCTTATAGTTATTTTTGTGGTTAGAAACATCTTCTCCTATTCCTTTAAATTTCCTTTCCATAAGTGTAAAATAAAATTATACTCCATTACAGACAGATTTATCAAAAGGTGAATTTCTCCTGTTTTCATCTGTGATATGATGGCTCATTCCCTATAGAGTATTTAATTTTCCTCCAAACACATTTTGAAATTGTGCTTATCCTGTGTATTTTCCATGTGAGTGTTTCTGTTAGTTTAAATCCCAAACTTTTTTGTTTTAATGTAGCCTTGTATCAATTATTTTCACTGGTTAACTGTTACCACATGAGGAAAGTGGAATCATTGAGCAGCTTTACTTCTGTCTTTTAATTTCAATTTACCCTTTCTTGTTCTGTCTAAAAGGATGGGGAAGAAGTTTCATAGTTTTTGACATTTCACTTGCTCATTTGTGTTTGCTTTCTTTGATTGCAATTTATTTTCCTCTCTCTAATGTTTTATGTTCCAAATTCAATTGTATGCAATTGCATGAAAATAACAAACAGCATAGAAATCAGGAATAGTAGGTAATAAAAGGAAAAACCACAACAAGCCTAGGTGGTAAATTATCCATGAACAATAAAAAAAAATGGACTGTTCTGGTCTAGTGATTTTCTATCTATTCTATCTATTTGGTTGATATTCTGTGGAATACTTACATGGTTTAGGAACCCACTTAAAAGATGTTCTGAATTAGCCTTTACAAGAACCTTCCTATCTATTACTCTCTTCCTCCTCCCTTCTCTCTCTGCCTTTACACACACACATGCACACATACAAATACACAAACACACACATATATATATATAGATGTAATTACCGTAAAAAGCTAACCTCCAGACCTACACATTTCCAAGGGAGCTACTCTTGGCAGCCTGTCTTTGCATTCCAATGTATAGCATTACACATTTCAGATGGGGGCTGTTCACCAATGTGTTAGTTTCATGAATAGCTTAGCACACCCGTGAACGGTGATTCACTGCACTTCCCGTCGACAACAGACTTAAGTGCCCACACAACTCTTGGCCAACTCTGAAGGTCAGTTTGAGATTTAGACTTTTATGTTTTCTCTGGTTACTTCCACATTATATTACACAAAATCATCCTTGTGTGAATCAGCAGGAGCAGGCTGGTCAAAAATTCTGCTCAACCTGCTTTCACAGAGACCATTTGTTCTTTGGAGTTCAGTTCTGCTAAAATTGTGTTGAAAAACTTGATGTTTCTTTTTCATACTCTATTTCCATATAGTACTTGAAAAGGAATTTTTGGGTTCCTTCCAGTGATAATCAGTTATCCTTTTCTCTTTGTCCTTCTCATGATAAGTTACGCTCTGCTCCCTTCTAACTAATTCATTTCCCCAAAGTCCTTCAAGAAATATGTCCAGTTTGGAAGCTCAGCAGTTCTGAGTTGAATATTACTCACTACTATCCCTTGACTTCTTAAAAAATAGAAAAGGTGGAGAAGTAACTCTCCTAGAAAAAAAATCATCAGAAAAACCTTTCTTTTCCACCAAGAAATTCCTTACATATAAAATTGATGAGATAACACATATTCTCTCAAAGCAAATAGAGTGTTAGAATAAATATATCAAATTTTTATATCTTTTGGATTTGTAAGAGATGGTTTGAACGATGCTATCTATTTCTGATTTAGCTGCTCCTGTATTGCAGTATGACTCATAACAGAAAGTACCAGCCAGTAAATACATTAGGAACATTTATAACAACTTAGAGGGATTAGTGGCCTTTGTAGATTATCTTAAGCAGTAAGAGGGCTAGACATACTTACTTCTGAATAAACTTCAGCTCTTACATATTAAATATCACTTTAATCTAGAACATAGAACCTGCTTAACTTCTTGAGAAATTTACTTTCCTGTCATATTTCTTGGAAGTTCTTTGATAGTTCCTATTTGTATTGTGGTTCTATCAAATGTAGCGTAGATACTGTACAACCATATGTGTTCATCCTGCATGAACAGAAACTAAATGGAAGAGGCATATTAAATATCAATGGCCAAACAAATGTGACTTGCTCACGGCTGCCCCACAATGTGGAGGTAGAGCTGAAGCCAGAATCCCTAAATAATTGCATTGAATATTAAATCCCACCATTCACCTGAGTGAGCTGCATTGCAGGCATTGCCAAAGTTGGTCATGTATTTGGGAACACTCTAGGTGGTCTGAATCTGTTAAAATAATTTTCCCAATGTCTGCCTAGATTTTTAATAGGCATGCGGAGCATAAACTAGTGCTCCTTGTTCTCATAAATGACTATGAACTTCCCAAACTGCTCTGAAAAGGAACTGGAGATAAAATGTCTGTTTTTCACAAACTGATCTGCTGCCGCTTTAAGCTACGCTGCTTTTATTTTCATTCTTTGTTGGTTGAGATCTCATTTAGTTGCAACAACATGAGCCTAATGCAGCAGACATATGGATGTTTAGGACAGCATGTTATTGACAAATTCTCTAGACTGATGATTTATTATGTACATCAATGGACAACACTTGTTCTGTCTATGAAGCCTGTTTTCTCAACACTGCTCATCTGGGAGAGACATGCTGTGCACAAGTGGATACATGGTTTGTTTTATCCAATTGAGCCTTCTATGGAGTCATGTATTTCATCCTGATTTATGTCTGGTTTAACTCCTTCAGTCTGTTCTTTGACCTGCAGGTATGCCATTCCAAACTGAATCGCGCTTAAATCCATAAGTGATGTTCAAGCTGAAGTGGAATACTAGGGAGAGCAATTCCTTAAACAGTGTGCTTATTGAGATATTGAAAACATCGCTTGAAAACCAGGCATTGAGTCCTGTCAATGGCATTTTTAATGCAGTTGAATACTGGTGACTTTAAAAAGGCCCAATATAAAAATGCACATCAAGCGGCTCTCCTGAATTTGTCTTGCTGATGCTACTAAAGATAATTCTACTGAATTCAGTAGGTTCAGATCCCCTACTCTTAGAAAAGTAAAGACTTACTAAGTTTGCAAAAGCTGTATATTGTTGGCATGCTGAAAAGTGTTTTCCAAAAAGACTGGTATTTATTACCACTCCCAACATTTCCGATTCATCAGAAGGTGTATATCTTGAATACCAAGAAAACAAAACACATTGTCATTTTCTGGAAGGAATCAACTAATATCATGACAGCAGAGGAAGCAGATATACTATATAGGTGCTTTAGCTAGGTTAAATGCTATATTCACTTTTTATGCAACATTTATTTTTGGAACTAGCAAAATTTTCTTTTCTTTCTTCCATTGCTATTGGAAACGGTGAAAAAGAGTAAGGCCCTTGAGTGACATGACATCAAATGTAGGAAGTCCTCAGGGACTTTCTTGTGTGAAGTCTTCTGAATCATATGATGGCACGTACAAGAGATATCTCACTGCATAAGATGGAATGAAGTTACCCTTACTGCAAGCATAATTTAACATATTGAATGTACAATCCTGACAGCTGCCATTATGAATAATTAAATAATATAATTACAGATTTCTCAGGTTGCGTTACACAACACTACTTACTGTACAACCTTCTAGGTAAGTTCATAACACAGATTTGGCTGGATTTCTTATAAATGGTCTTGCACAATCTGACCTCCACATGATTCTTCATGTGTGAAGCAGGGGGGTTTTTTCATTTATTTGTTTTACCATATTGCACATTTGCAGATCGGAAGACAAAAACTTCGGCTTCAGCTAGAACCTACTTACTTTGAAATTGGGACATGAGACAAATTCACTAATGCATCACAAATCCTCCAGCCTTCCTCAGGGTTCCTCCTGGGACACATCCTGGGACGACTCCTGCAACCAACACAGTGAAAATAAGAGGATGTTGATGTATCTTACTACAGAGAGTAAAGAAATGCTATTCCAGAAATATTTGTGTAAGTACAGGAAGTAGTGAGGTCACAGTATACCTTACATATGTAAATTATCTAATGTAAATTAAAATCTAAAAGTTCCGGATTTCTTTATTCTGATTACAATCCTGGGAATTCCAAGAATACAGGAATTTTTTTAAAAGTAACTTTTTACAAGAATCTTTAACTGCAAAGGTATTACTTTCAAATCTTTGTGATTTTTTTTTTATTTTATTGTTAATATGTTTGCTGCTCTATGACATTATTAATTTATGGAATGAAAAAAAGCAGCTAAGCAAAATACAAAATATTCAGTTCAAAACATTTTAGCTCCAAAAATTTCTATACTTTAAAAACTTTCAGCTATTTCCTTTCTTCTTTCTGCCATAGCAGATCTTGTGAAATATATACTTTTTACTGCTGATTCACAGTTCTCACCATGCACCTGAAATAGTAGTCTAGTCAGCTGAACAAAGGAGAATTGAATTTAGTTACAAATTCAATCATCAATTTTCAATCTGTCATATACATCCCGCACCCTTTTATAGTGGAATTTATGCTATATAACTTTGGAAAGTGGTATATTCACAGCTATCATCAATTTTGCATATTTAAACTAGGCTTTACAATGAAATTCACCATGTTCTAAAACTGGCAAAGTGCATTAAACTTTAGTGGATTCTTTCCCCCTACACTGGCAGTATGCAAAACCCATAACTTGGTCTAGCTGATTTACTTTTGGCTTGCTCAAAATAAATGAAAAGTTCCTAGCCCTAAAAAGCCATCTCTGGGACTTTGCAAGGGAACAGATCTGATTACAGGACCAAGACCTAGAGATTATCATGACAATATCTTTCTGCTATTTTTGTGACAACAATTGTATGAAAGTTATGAAGTGGCAGCAATAGAGGTCATGCTGTCAGAATCTTAAAACATGCAAGCTGAAAGCCCTATTTGTTGTTCCTTTTAGCTGTCATTTTAAGACCAGTTCACTTTACAGTGCATTTCTCTTTTATGAGAAGGTGTCAGCTGCAAAACGTGGTCTTAGATAGATAGCAGTGCTTGTACATCAGAACATTGTATACATGCATACACGTGAACACAGGTATATAGTTATATATGTATGTTTATATAAAAATGAATATACAGATTGAAGAAATGAGATACAAAATAGTACAAGAACTTGTGTTTTCACCTCTATTTCAATATGTAATTTTCCACAATAAGCTTATGAAATTATGATGCAGTAAATTGTTTGAATGAAACCCTTGATTTTCGCAAAGGCAGAGGACAAGAAACACATCACGACTAAATACTGAATGAGTTATGGATGTTGTTCCCACACAATTAAATGTATGGTGAATGTCTTGCTCAAATTTATTATGTCTTCCACATGCAAAAATAATGAAACATTTTACAAAATCATTTTCCCATTTTTAAATTGATTATATCTGCACAACTCTAAGATAAAGTTTTATTATCCATTAGAAGCCTGAATTCAAACTGAAATACATTTTTAAAATCACAATTATAAAAACTATCTTGTCTTTTTTTTTTTTTTTTTTGAAAATAAGCCTAGTGGTTTTCACTAATTCTCACACAATTTTTCAGTAAATAAATTTTGATTTAAGTTCAAATACTTTAGAAGAGTTTTATAAAAAACAAAGTCAGGTTTTGGGGTTTTTTAACATTCTTATTTTTTTTGATATTTCATTCTTCTACATTTCACCTGAATATTGGAATGACTGAAAAACTGGCCCTGTAAAAGTTGATCAGTGCTTTCTGGTTGGTTCTGTATTAATAGGATGTTCTGCTTCCTAGAGAAAATATTTATAAAGACACAGTGATTTGCATGCATTGATGTACCATATTTTTTTAAGAGGCATGGCTAATGTGTATAATTTTTGTATTTAATGGCATAAAATTTTGAAAAGGACTAATTATATCCTGCATTATCTCTTGATGAGAGAGTATCAACAGTCTATTTTAAGTGACAAGCAATTTGTAGAAGATTTGCCACTTTTAAATGTCAGTTAAAAATAAAATCAATCTCTTTTAGATTATGGATTTCAGGAAGGCATGAAGGATTGGTGCTAAAAACCACTGAAAGACTAACTATTCATTTCAAGCTATGCAAAAACTGAATTTGAAAATGTTCAGCTACAGTGAGTTCTATTAAAACCTCAATAAATGTTGCTTTAAAATGTCACTGCAGCACGTCCCTTTTGAGGCAGCGGACAATAGCAGACCCTGGTGATCCATGGAGTACTCAATATTGAATTTTTAATGATGCTTACTGTACTGTTCTGTTCTGATTATCCACTCAGCATCTGTAATATTGGTAGAGACCTTGATATATCAGCACATTCTTGTTTTTCTCCTCAACACTTCTTACATTAGAAATTTTCTGTCACAGAATAACTCATCTAGCATTAGATCAACTATTTTCACTTATTAACCGGATCAATAGACAAACCTGTCCAACAGCAAATACATGTTTCATAAATCTTAATGTTAATCTATTTCTCTCAGACTGAATATTACTTTGGAAATAGTGTGGGTTTATTCACAATAAAAACCTAAGCACTCTATGCATGTGACATAGATATCTTCAGAGCTTAAGATGGATGTTGGTGCTGGTGGCAGATGCTGATGTTTAGGCAGCTGAATTGCTCCCTTGATTTTCTTAGAAAAACTTAACATCCAGCAGTAAACTATAGTGCAGAAACATTTTAACAAATTAGTTCTGAATCTTTCTAATACTTGATGGACTATCCTCGTTTATTTACCTGTGTACATAATGAATGTAAGTAGATATATGATCCTTACTATTTCTAAACCAGCATAAAACTGAGAAAGAAAGATCCATTTTGTAACAGAGGTACATGTGCACTTGAGGGGTGAATAATGAGTTAGAATACAAATTTTTATCACATCCTTCACAGTTGTGTTGGTTTCATTTGCCTTTGTGGTATGTACAAGTGTATTGTTGGCATACAGAAAGTACACATCAAGACAAACAAAGTTCAAAGATCATTGCAAACCAAACATCCCTCTCCCCGCTGCTTTAAATATACCTTTAAAAGAAAGAATGTCTAATGAATAAGGAGGTGCAAGCAAAACCTAAAGGACATTTTTTGAAAGTCTCCAGACAGTCAGAAGGCATAGTCCTAATCCTAAATGATCATACCTAATAACAATGTGAATCTTCGTTCTTAAAAAAAAGGACAGAGGACCTTAAACAATGGATTTTCTTCATCTTGTGTCATTACAGCTCCAGAGCTTTTTCATATTTCATTGTCATAAAGAACTCCTTTAGAAATCATAAACACATTAATTTGAGTGATTGGTCTGATTTGAATATCATTCTCTCCATTTTGCAGACCTGCTGCATGGGTAACATCATTCAGCAAATGTTAGAGTTATCCCTAATCCAGTCACAGACCAATTTTGTAAAGGATGCAATTCAGGCCCTTGCCATTACTCATCATCATTGTTGTCTGGATTGGGTTTTCCTAGCACAAACATATTCTCCCATTCCAAATCAAAGTCAGAACATTTTAGCACCTTTTTAAAAACATTATCCATTCCCAAGATTCCACTATTAACTCACATATATTCATCACACAAACTGGAAGTTTCTAAAATTTCAGTTTTGCCCCTTCCTTCCTTCCTTCCTTCCTTCCTTCCTTCCTTCCTTCCTTCCTTCCTTCCTCCCTCCCTCCCTTCCTC
>VZTJ01000744.1:1083157-1102108 GCA_013397795.1 Orthonyx spaldingii
TTCCTTCCTTCCTTCCTTCCTTCCTTCCTTCCTTCCTTCCTTCCTTCCTTCCTCCCTCCCTCCCGCCTTCCTTCCGACTCCTATCATACCACTGATAATTTCTCAGTGATTCCAGTCTTATGTACCTATTCCGCAATCATTGTACTTTCTTCTGAGAAGTTCTTAAAGAGTTCTGACCACACCTTTTTTTGTTTCAGCCCAGGATATGATTGGTTTTCTGGGCTGTGAGTGCACATTGCTGGCTCATGTCCAGCCTCACAAGACGAAGATATGAGGAAATAAGCACCCTTACAGCAAAGAAGAACAACATTCTAGATTACATTAGGAAGAGTATTACCAGCAGTTCAATAGGGTGATTTTTCCCTTCTGCTCACCCCTTGTGAGACACATTTGCAGAATAGGGTCCTGTTCTTAGCTTCTGAGTACAAGATAGGAATGTAGTGGAAAGAATCCAGCAAAGGGCCATGAAGGTGATAAAGGGATTAGAGCATCTTTTGTGGAGGAAAGGCAAAGAAAGTGGGAATGATTCATCATGGAAAAAATTCTCAGGAGGGTCTGTTCAATACCTATAAAGTACTGATAGAAGCAAATGATTGTGCCCACTGGCAGGACAAGGGGTGATGCATACAAATTAAAGCCCAGGAAATTTCATCTGTACATAAGAAAAACTTTTGTGCTATGAATGTAATCAAACACTGAAGAAAGGTTTTCTAAATGGAATATGGAGGTAACCAACATAGGTGACCCTCCTTGAACAGGAGGCTTAGTCGAGACAACCTCAAATAATCCCTTCCCATTTTTAACCATTCTGAGAAATGGAGTATTATAACTTTTGGAAAAAAAAATTCTGTCAACACATAAACATGCTGTTATCCAGGGCTGTTTTATAATCTGAATGTCATGGATTGCCATGTTTGGATCTTTATATTTTGGACATTCTGACATTCCCTTTAAACTAAGGTCAATTATTATAGGATTTCTAAAAATTATTTCCAAACTTGAATTTTAAAAGAGATATATAAGAAATGATAAAATTATAAACAAATTCATATGTTATTTAAAAGATCACATACAAAGATACTTCTTAATACTGAAACAAATATATGTTGGATATAGTAAAGTCTTGCTATGAAAACCTATTTTTTAACCCTCTCAATGTCAAAATTCAATTTTGTTTCCAGTAGGTAGACTCCTAAAGTGAGCTTTCCTGAGTTGTTTTTCTGTCTTTGATATAAAATATAGAATTATTTTCTAGAGTGAATGAAAGAAAAGTAAGGAGTATATTAAAAGTTTATTTCATGGTGCTTTAATTTTCTAGAACTGAAAAGATTGAAAGGTTTGTAGAACACTAAAGTTGTATCTTTATGGAATTTAATTTTGTTAGTAAGATTTGTAGCATTCAGCCTATTTCTGTATTGCTCAAAGTATTCTTCCTTATTTTTCTGTCCTAGAAAAAAAAAGCCCAACTAGAAAGAGAAAACAAAATCCTGTTTTTCTTGAGATGAGAAACAAAGCAGCCTAAGAGGGTAGGATTTCACCTAGAAGTTATTGCTTTCAGTTTGATTAGCTCTTCAGACAGTCCATGAATTGTACTTAGAAGTGGAAAGTATTTAGGTCACTTTGACTCTGGGTATATATCCACTGAAATTCAGGAAGTTATGAGGAATATGCTTGGTATATTTCCTGAAATAGGAGGAAGAATATTACTATGAAGATTTTAGGAGGTCTGTATATTTATATAATTTCTGCAGTGTTATAAAATAAAGAAAAAATTCTTTCTAAGGTCAGTAAGAGGTTAGGTCACCTAAGCCGAAAGTATACTGCAGTGAAGATATGCAATTGGTAGTGATGATGGTGGTATGTTAGTTGATTTTGGTTTCCGTATAGATGAAGATTTTTTGCCTTTTAAAATACCCAACAAATTTACATAAAAGTATTCCTGTCATAACATGTTAGGTTTGAAATGTGACATGCTTGTATGTGTATGCACATATATATGCACACACCTGGTTGTTTGGCTCTCATTTAGCCTATGTGGAATTCAAATTGAAATTCAGTTTACATTCTTTATGTTAGTCTTTGCTGTTTCTAGGTGTAGCTGTGTGCTTGCTCAAAAAACTCCACGAAAAAGGCTTAATTTCATAATTTTCACACAATATAGAAATCCTTTCTTAAAGATCTCTAAGAAATTGTGTAGTAAGGATAGGCAGAGTAGTGCTTATCACAGTCTAGCTTTTGGGAATTTGTATTTAAGGCATTTTCTTATGAATGGTTTTTCTATCTTAACTAAATAGGCTAAGTATTAGTTTTCCCAGCTCTCCTAAGAGCATTAATTAAAGTAACTTATTGAGTTATGTATTCTGAAATGAAGATATTGATTTTGCCTTCATAATAATGATAAGATGGAATTTTTTCTTTCATTATCCAGGAATACAGCTTACATGAACCATTTTCAAAGACAATGTAGAGTTGTCCTTTCATAATTTCTGATTTTTTTTTTAAGCTGATAAATCTTAGCAACTGGGAAATTTAATATGTGATTGAAGAAAAAAATTATACTTTGTCATTTTGGACAGCTTCAAAGATAACAACAAAAGAACTGTGTTTCTATTCAACCACTTGAAATTATAAAAAGGCAAAAGGTTTTATGTTCTAAGAAACTTAACGAGTAGAAATTATAATCATAGCATGATGTATAAAAATGCTTGATTGTTTTTCTATTTCTATTGTTGTTTCTCTGTATTATTACATTTGTATATGTGGTGGGTTCACAGTAAGGGTAAGGATTGTTAATAATCAGAGAAATGTGTGAGGGCATGAAACATTTCTATCACTGTTTGCAAAGTCAGCACAGCTCTATTACAGTTTGTTCCAACTGTAAACTGAAGGCAATTAGAAGGACCTTAGAAACAATATAAAAACTTGAGAGGATGAACACTCCACCATGCTTTTAACAAAACTGCTCTGAAGATTTATTACACTTATAACCTTTATTGTAAGCAGTTGTCACTTTATTTGCAGTTTAAATCTGTTTGTTTTCTCTTCCAGGATTAGGACTTGTCTCTGTCTCCTACACATCTACTTTTATGAAATGTCTTCTCAGTATTACCTTGCTGATCACAAGGTTAATTTAAAACCTTGTCTTGTATAAAAGCACTATAAAATAAAGTCAAAATGAAACAAAAAAATCACAAAAAATAATTTTTAATTTCAGTAGCAGTTTCCCAAACATACATCCTGACAAAAGGTAATAAAATATTTAAATTAATAAAGCACTTTTAAAAACCTTAATAGTAAGTCACTGAGTATCCATTATGCACAGTACACATCGATTTTGTGCTGTCACATTTATTTAAAGAAAATGTCCACACAATTTTAGCGTGTAATGCTTATATCTTCTGCATGTCACCTCCCCCTCAAACTATCAAAAAATGTAATATGAAGTGCTTTACTTCTCCTTTCCCAAGAAATCAGAAAGTCACGCAATTAGAATGTAATTGGCCTAAGGTGAGGATCTTGAAAGCAGATCTGAATTATGTCATCAAGACTCCAGAGGCAGAGAATATTTAGCAAAACAATGGCTGGAAGGTATTTTAGGCTTTAATAAGAGGGACGAGGTTTACAGGAGCTCTAGCATATTATATCTCAAAGTAGGAGGTGCTATTGTGCATGTCAAATATGAAAACTACTAACTCAGAAGAGGCAGAAAGGTGTTTACGTAGAACAAGAGATAGGTAGATCTGAAAATATCAGATACATTTCACGTATTGTCGCAGCTGTTTCTTAAAGTATATGTGAAGCACGGGTATAGAACATTACACAGATGGAGCAGATCAGAATACTTTGTAAAGGAACACAACTTCTTAACTGCATTTTATTTTGAAGTTTTGTTTGCAAGTAAAGCAATGTTGACCTCAAAGTTAGCAGATCAATGTTGAACCATTTTTTACCATATTTGAAGTGAATAGGGTAAAGGTTCTAGAGGCATTCACAAGAGTTCAAAAAGTTTTAAATGCTTTTTTGGCACTTTGTAAAGAAAAAGATCAAGAAACCATACTTAATTGACTCTGTGGCTTTAGTTGAGAACTAGGGTAAAGGGGAAAAGTGTAGATGGTTAGTCTCTATTTTTAAAGCATAAAAAGATTTAAAGTGGAAAGTCTCATTGGCTCTGAAATATATTATGTAGGTCATTCAACGATCATATTTAGAGACTAAATAGTTGATAATATTATGTAACTACTTCATCATCAAAAAATTGCTTCTGTTTATAGGTAGCTTGTTTTAAAACTTTGGATGTGTGAATAGAGACTTGAAAGCATCAACATAAAGCAGTGCTTCGATGTTTGGTACATATAAAAGAGCACCCTGCAAACTGGGGGAAAAAAATAAGTAAGCGTGAGCAATGTAGTCCTAATTTTTCTAGGATTATGCTCTAATTGAGATAGACATGAAAACTACTTTAAATTTTGCACTGTGAATCTCAAAACAAAGTACATTCGCTTGTTCCAAGTTAATCTTTCTGTATTTATTCTTATTTATTTATGCTGTAGTTGTGTTGAAAAGGTTTGCCAAGGAAAAGGAGACTTTACAAGCTAAGCAGATGAGCCATTTTGACATTTAAGCTGTTAAAATGATAAAGAATACTTCGATGTATTATCAAATTCTGTCGACTCTGTAAATAGCTGAAAACTTGGAGAGAATGTGTTTTCTACTGTGATTTCTGGTATATTGAATTGCACTTACATTGAAAAATCACAGGACATAAGAGTTGAAACTTCCTATTTTAAAACTTCAGGAAATGGAAATGAGGGAGATTGAAAGGTTTTCTCCCTCCAATTCTTTATTAACTTCTCAGGGGTAATTGTATAGAACATCTATTTTTTTCCCAATAATACTGCAAGCACTACAACTTTCTGACAGGAAGCCCAGACTTAAGACCTGACTATACTTCCCTTGTCATTTCTACTGCTTATTTTATACTTTTTTCTTTCATGTATAACAAAATACACGCCTCTACTTTTGATGTTGCTTAGCATTTCATTTCTTTCTGTTTCCCATTTTAAATCCCTTTTCTCCTATTTCCTTAGCTACATGAACAGTGAAGAGTGAATTTATTTATATAAAAGTTCCTTTTTTACCATGGGTTCCTCCCCTCAGTCCCATTTTCTATATTGATTGCTAAGGAAACAGAACTTAACAAAAACCCTGTTTCAGATAATTTTGATCAGGATAAAGAACATGTAATGAAAAACAGATAAACAATATAGTGGTACAGACAAAAGATTCATTTCTCATTTCCAGTAAAAGAGGTATGTTGTTTGAACTGCAGAAACCTCTACAGATAATGAACATGTCCCACACTTTGTCAGATATTTGTAAGTAGCAGCAATATCCTTTTCCAATGTGATATAACTAGAATGTACCTACTGCGTTTAGCTACAAAGCTTGACGAATAGGTACTATCTAATAAACACTAAATTTCTGAAGTAGAGGAAGAAGACAGATTTATTTTGTTATCATCTAGTACACTAAATTCTCTTATTTTGTGCTAGTGTTATTCCCTAAGGTTTCAGTATCTACCTCATTCCATGAGCTTTTCTTCAGCCAAAGTCTCTTTTTTTTTTTTTTTTTTGGTTAGCCATGAATGTGAGCATTATAAAAAGAGACAGAAAATTGAAGCCAGAAATTGAAATTGAAAAAAAGTTTAATGTCTATTAAAAAAAAAAAAACACAGTTCAACTAAAGACAACAAATACCATACAAGATCAGTGTAGCAGTGTGTAGCATTTAGAGACAAAGTAGGAGCAACTCTATTGTTCAGTCTTCTCACTCTCAATCCTTAATAGATATTAGGAGGGGAGTCATAGATTTGCTTTGTGCAAAAATATCTTCTGGAAATTCATTAAGGTCTGTAAAGCCCTGGAAGGAAATGTAATCTATATCAACAGATAAAAGAAATTGGTTACCATCCTTTGGCCCTGAGGGTGAGGGTCAGAACCTGGCATGTGTCCTTGCAGGTTAGTCTACTCTGAAACAACTCTGAGGTCTCGTCCAGGTTTCTCATCTGAATATCCTACACACTGCGATAAGTGGAGGCATGGGTCAACATTAGTCTTCAAAAGTACTTTTAATTACATAAGCTCACTAAGTGCTTGACATTTGTGATCATGAAATAAATTCTTTAGAGATATATTAGATGGGTAGTTTTTAATCTTCATATTTTGAATCAAATAAATGAGTTCACAGACAGGATATTTTGGTTCGACTTAGCTGCAATTCCTCTAAAACCAACAGGATTTCATTAAAGTATGTGATTAGCATCATCTGTTGCAGTGGGCATGTGCATATTACTTGTACTAGTTATGTAGTAACACATAAAATCATTATCTAAATCACAGTTTTAAAGTATGTGGCCAACTTGCACAACAGAAAATTAGACTATTTTTTCTTTCACAAGTTCATCCTTGCAAAATGGTTGTTTGTTTTGTTAGGATGTAGCTCCATGGGAAGAAAGCTGAAAAAAGAATACTACAAATGCTTTTTGTAACTTAATCTCTCAGGATTAGATGTTCATAGAGCAGGATTTGAAGATTTGCTCTTGGCTAAACTCACTGCATTCTCATCTAAATCAATTCTGTTGCCATCATTAATTTCAAGAGAAACCAAGAGAGACTAATCTCAAGGAATTTCAAAACTCCAAATCCTGAAATTGGCATTTGATTTTTATTTAAGTTCCTTCTCGCTTGACCTTTGTTACCTTAATAAATATTCCGGCAAGCTCCTACTTTGGAGGCAGGATGAGTTTTTCATTTGTTTTTTGCTGTAGACCTTAAATTTAACACCTGAAGGCATGTTGAAGGCAGTTTAATCAACATCTGGACTATCTCAGGGTATAAAAGAATTAGTTTGATTTGAAACCTTTATTTAAATTTTTTTTTAAACTCTCTTCAGAGTATGACTATTGAAGCAATGGATCATGAAACAGAGGTATCTTAACCAAATCAAATTTTATTTGCAAAAATCCAGCAAGACAGTAAACTACATCCTCTTGTACTCCTTACAAAATCTGCTTTGATGCTTAGGTGCAAACCTCGAACCATTTGCTAAAAAAAGCCCTCTCCTACAACTACACAAAATAAACGAATCTTTCTTTAGCCTTCAGCTCTTGTGGGAATTTTCTTTGGTTTGAAACCTCATGTTGTAAGTCTCCTTCACATGCCAAAGTGCAGTGTGATCTCTGTGCTGCAACCTGCTTCCCTAATCACTTCGGCAATAGCCTCCCGACACTTTTAGGACACGCAGTCTTCTCTTTCACTGGCTGCATACGACAGCCAGTGCAAACTTTCCACGAGGGAAAAAACCTTTCTTCTAAACTCATGTAGTAATTTCCTCTAACATTTCAAGAACTCCTTTGATCCTGTGACATACAATTATTTGCCTTTCCCACACAGTAGTTTCTTACCTGCTGGAGCTCATCCAATGTGCCGTGACTTTCCCAGATGCAAGTGTAAATCTTTCACGCTGTTAACATTCACTCCTGCAGCAACACTTTTCTACCTCAATGTTCCTTTGAATGCCAATTAGGATGTCGCTATTCTGATTTCAGATGTTAAACTAGAAAAAAATTTATCAGACCTTCTCTTTTCAGTCAGATAAATGTAGATCTATGGTTTTTTTCATATAATTTCATTTTATCAGTAATCCAAATCAATATAATCTATGATTTCTTGATAGATCTTGTCCAGTATTACAAACAATATAATTCAGTGACACTAATTTTGAAAATTTTGAGCCTTTTAATGCTGAGGGAGGACAAATTATTTAAAATGCTAATAGTTCAATAAATACATTTTTTAAAAGTAGAATATTTAAAATAAGACAAAGTTTCTGCTTTGTATTGGCATTTTAAGAAAGATTTTTAAGTTCTCCATGATAACATTATAATATGTGCAGAGACTTCCAATGGAGTGAGTATATTTAAGTTCTCAGTAAACCTATAGGGAAATTTCTCTTACTCAACTAAAAAACTCTGCAGAGGAAGTTTAGGGCAACTTAGGTCTGAAGCATGCACGTTCTATCCTTGTGTCTCACAGAACACTTTGTAAAATACAAATAATGCAATTTTTATATCTTTGGAGCAAGAAGATCCATTACTGGGCACAAATTACTAGCATTTGAAAGTGTTATAAAGGACTTGATTTTAACCATATCTCTGAATTTATTTTCAAGATAAAGGAGAAGGAAAAAAAAAACCTGAAAGGTAATTCAGAGGATTGAAGAGAAAGCAACAAATATCCTGTATCTTTTCACACATAACAGATCTGGAGGAAAGAATAAGCAATTGCTTAAGAAAATATTCTTTCCTTCATCAGTCAGCAAGATTTATTCCACATTTAGTACACATTTTGAGGTGTTTTATATCTACAGAGAAAAGCTTTCAAATCAATCGAATATCCACATATAATGTCTGAAGCCTTAAATTCAGCTGAACTGCTTGAGCTGAAGCAGTGTCTGAGGTTTAGTATCTGTTTTAAAATCTCAGGAATTCTGAAATTATTTTTTCTGCCATTTATATGTGGTGTGAATGTTGATGCTTTAATTTTCTGTATTTCAGTTCCCCCCAACTCCACACGCCCTCTATGATAAATGTAAGACTTTCTGGATGGAAGTATTCAATAACATTATAATGACCCTTCATTTGAGTTTTACTGGCTTTTAATAAGAGGCATTGTGAATGCTAAACTCCTAGTTGGAACCAAGTGGAGATGAAGTGAACGGGGAGAATTGAAAGGTTTTGTTCCGATTTTCTTTTCGTTTTAAATCCTATCCTTATTTCAACAGTGAAAAAAAAAAAAAATACAACCAGTATAGCTACAATGAAAATTAGGATTTTTCCTTTCAGAAACTGGAATATGACTGTTTCAGGTAAAATAATCAGAAAAAAATCATTATCTCTTCTGGATCTAATTTCCCTTGAAGTGTTACTTCAGTACTTCATTCTACAAGACAGATGTTGAACAACTTTTGTCTCATTCATTTGATCAAATAATGTTTACATTATTCTTGACTTTTAAACGTATCTGAGCCTGTGTGTCCCAGCATTGTTAGATAAAATACACTAAGAAGTCAGGGGGAGGGAGACAGTGAGAGCAGGGGGACACAGGGTGGGATGGGATGGACCCAAGGGATAACTGCTGTTGTATAAACTTATACCTATATAAGGAGATGCCTGGCCCTACAAGTTCCTTTTCTGTTATAAACAGTGGGTCTGTGGGAAGGAAAGTGAAAGTCATGTTAGTGCTCGCTGCTACAAAAGAACAGATCCTAAATAAAACTACCCTGAATCTGTGAGCATTTAAATCACTTAAACATATGTGAAGTTTTCTTGATGTTGACATTATTGTTCTTCTGCTGAACTTAAGCACATGCTTAAAGAATTTGCCTGGCTGGGGTCTGTGAGCAGAAGCTGACCCTGGGTTGGTTTTTTTTTTCAAGTTAAGTGTGCATAAATATATGCAAGAAGTGTGTAATATAAACCAGTGCACCTAGTACAGATTTGCAATGGTACAAAGAAATATGTTTGCATCAGCTCTCTAGCTTTTGGATTTATCTTTCAATTGTCTCTTCTGATGTATTGAGAATTTTAACATTTTAAAGGAGATAATTTCTCAGTTGATTGTAGTTTCCATAGTCACAAGTTTAATGTGTGTCAATCTTTTTCCAAAACTTATCAAGCCTGAGAGATTTAACTTACACACTTTAACACATCCTTTTAATTGCTAGTGTTTCTGAAAGATGCAATCATGTTTCTTAGGTACCATTTAATAAAATTAAACATATCAATCAGTAGCTTTCTCCTTCAATTTTATAACAGCTTTTTGAAACAAAGACTGCTTGTCTCTGCTCTATTGTGTCCAGGGGAAATGATGAGAGTGTATATTTCTTTCAGAATATATAACCTAAGATCACAAACCATCTATCTATAAAGTGCAGAAATATTTTATTAGCAACCTTTCTGAGCACAGTCTAGAAACTAAATGTTCCCCACATGAATGGGAGTATAGCTATTCTGAAGCACTAAAACATAAACATACTGATGATATTTTGGTTCATAGGCACATATTACATGGCCCCTTGCTGTAGACTTACTGAGCTTTGTGGCTGCCAAGCAAGAAACGGTGGCAAAGGGAGTTGAAAAAAGGTAACTTCATATTAAGGTGGGGGGAAAGAAGTAAACATTTTCCACATCTCCTCTAAAAGAAGAGATGCCAGACTATAATTTTTTGACTAGCAAGTTCCTCTTTTCACTACAGGTCTTTTCAGTGTTCTACTTTACAGCTAAACTCTCTGAGACCTGATGTGGGATTTAGTAAGCTTTAGATAACATAATCTCCATCTAATGGGAATTTCTGAAGCCAGTAACTTAGTGTATGAATTATTATAAGAGAAGAAAATCAAATTTAATATCAAAGAACTAACTTTAGAAGTTCAAGCAGCGGACAATATTCATTTTCCATCGACAGAATTGTTTAATAAGAATCTATCAGCAGTACAGGAAACACTAGGTACGCCTGCAATAAGTGAATCATGATGGCTTATTTCCTTTTAATTCTATGATCCCAGCTGGAACAAGGTGTGATTGGAGAATAGTTTAATTGTTCATAGACATCTGTCTTTGGATTCAATTGAAAAATAATATCCTGGGCATAAAATGGCCTACAGAATTTTTGACATTTTTATATCTTTCACAATCAAGGCATTGTCAGAAAGGCAGGTAGTGGAGCTCTGAAAAACTTATGGATGTATTTAAAGTAGAAGAGGATAAAACCCTGGTAATATATCAATATACACAGCTGGAAAGCAGATGTTCAATTGAGTGCACTCAGTTCTTAAAGAAAGCTATTAAAGCTGTTACTCAAATGAGAAATTTCTATAATTTATTGTTCTCACATTTTTGATTTCCCCCTTTCCCTTCATTTTAAGCAGACTATAGGCCTTTTTTTTCATGTTGTTGAGGTCAATTACCCTGAAAGTCTGACTCAGTGCAGTATACTAAATGATTTCTGAAGAATGCCCAAGGCTACTGTCAATCAAATTAGCCAGTGACTTATGAGTTGTTTACTGTACTGTGAAATGAAGTGATAATGTTTGTCAACCAGTAAAATGTGACATTTAGTATTGGATATACCCACTTGAAATAGGTTTTGCATCAGCTTTATTCACTTCTTACCAGACTCGCACATATATTTGATGAAGTTCTGATTATGAAAGGAGACATTATATTAAACTTTAAAGAGCACTGGTAAGCAGACAGCTCAAGCCTTGAAAAGCCTTGTGTGGTCCAGTAGCTGAAGTGGCATGCCACTGAGAAGTCACATTTTGTATCTGTCTGATAAACAGTGGCAAAAAGAATATATTCCTTTTTTCCTGAGTATTCATTTGATTCAAAGCAAAAATTTTGAGGGAGAACCTCTGGTTCATGTAATTAAAAAGTGGTGATCCAGAATGAGGAAAGGATTGGATATTTTTTTAACCCTTTTAGGTGTTAACTAAGTTCAAAATTGAAATCAGAGAGGGATATCATCACTTGATGTAACATATTAAGAACAAGCTTTGCATGGTTTCTTAGACAGTGACTTACTAAAGTACACCTCTGAGGTCACACTGAAGGGAAACTTTATTCTTCTAGAGCTCCGAAAGCTTAATTAGTAGTTTGTGACAGAAAACCGGAGCACTCGAAGTTCAAACCAAAAAAGAGCTTTTATATTTCCTCCAAAGGGAGATGGTTTGCCACTCCCACCAAATGTTTTCTTAAAAATTAGATTTAAAAGTTGCAAAATTCCCCTTCACATGATACAGAAGAGAACTCAGCTCTTGGCACGCTCCAAATAGACAAGCACTTCTGTAAAAACTATGTCATAAATACAAAGAAGGAAAAGCTACAGACAGCTTCAACTTTTTCTCAATATTTAAATTCTTGCTACAGTTCTGCAGAAAACTTTTCCCAATCACAATGACAGTTTGAAAATTTGTTTCATTGTCCTTGATAGATGAACATGTTTTATTTTTGTCATATTATTTTTTAGAATGAGTCTTTACAATAGATGGAGTGTTTTTTACATGCATTTAAGTATTTGAAAAGTAGAAAAAAAACCATCAAATTCTTAAACATTTTAAGTGTTAAGGCAGTATTAAATAAGGTGGACTGACTTATAGACACAACACTAAGGAAATAATCACACAATTTTACTAAATATTTAAACTGAAGTTTGGAAATCCGCCATATTCTTGGGTACAAACCAGATCTTACATTATGACAGCTTATTGGATATTTGGTCATTGAATTCAACTGGAGTATTATGCTATGCCCTATTATATTGAAGGTATTGTGATTTTAGGCTTTTCTTCCATGAAGAAGCTGAGCTGTATATTCTTTCAGGAAAAGTATGCTTGTTCAACTTTTTGAAGACTGGTTGTTAGGTTGACATAACAAATACATTCAAAAGAATATCTTCTTTAAAAGGATTAATTCCATTATTAAAGGGCTGAAAAGGGATGTGGTAAGAATTTTTTTGTCTTACCTAAAGGAAAACAGATGTGCTAGCAAGTAGATGAGATAACTGAGGAGTGGATTCAGGTTTCATTTTTTGTTGCTCATCCATATTTAATGTCGTTACTTTCTATAGTTTGATAACATTGTTTTAAAATCTGCAAAGACATTTTTGAAAGGACATTTATGTTTGCCACAAGTGTGGCACAGATCCATTTCAATTTATATTCTGCTTCTTTCTTAGATATCATTTAGTGCAGATCAACTTGAGATGTCTCCTCATTCTAAATGCACATGCACTATTCAAGTTCACAAATATCTTATCTTTATGAAAATTAAATGAAGTAAGCTTAGAGGTGGTCAGGATTGAAACCATTAAAATATAATTTTCTCTATTGCTTTGTACAGGCCTTACTTTAATATTTCAGTCCTAGCCTTTTGCATGTAACATGTCTTCTGGTTCTCATGGGATAATGCCTGAGTGAGGAAATCTACTGGTGACTCAGCAGACCCCTTAAGGGGAGACTACTCAGCTCTTAAGATGTGGGGATCTGCCGAGGGGGCCCAGTGCTGGCCAGCACCGGCATGCCGCGGCCTCTCTAGAGAGCGTCCTGCAGGGAACAACTCTTCCAGGGGCTATGGCAGACCTCCCTGGCAGGAGGTGACTGCAGCAAGCAATATCAGCTCTTGTGATTCCAGCCCTTAGTTGTTCAGCTCTTATGATTTTCAGCTCTTTGTGATATCAGCTCTTTGCAGGTCACCCGAGGCCAACTCGGCGACAGAGAGATGAGGGGACTCGTTTGGCAGTTCCACAGAGGTAGTTTTATTGTGCAACAGCCTCTGCGAAGGGGAGGCCAAGAGCGACAATTCCCCTGGCTGCCAGGACAGAGGCAGGGGCTTTTTATGGGGAAGGCAGGCAGTGGGGTGAAAGCAACTAGCCATTTGGGTGCCAGGTATTACCATAGAGAGTCAAAACATACTGGGTAAGTCGCCCTAACCTAGAGGAAGGTTGCTTGCCTTCAAGCTTCTCCCCTCCAAGGGAGTAACAAGGGCTCACAGCCCTCCACAGGGAGCCTCATTGTGACGAAGATGAGACAAGCAAAACTAGACAAGTCTTTTGCTACTCCTAAAATAATCACTAAACTGACATGCATGGAAATGTAAGAGCGACTATTTTGCCTTTTCCAAGATTTTCCTTTCTGTGCATCTCAGGGGAAATCTTGAATGGGCAACAGCAGCCTGCTTCCAGTTTCTTTTCAGACCTGTCCAACAATTCAAAGAAGCCAAACACAACAGAAGAAGTCTGTGCCAATACATTTAACTTTTCCGAGTGGAAACAATAGAAACAAATAATGATCATCATGGAATATAATGTACTAAAATGATTAATTCACACTAAAAAGAAAACTTTAGAATCTTTAACAGCTCTCACTTTAAGAAAATATTGCTTAACTCTCTCTGTTGGTTTTTGTTTTGTTTTGTTTTTAATACACTGAGTGTATAACTGTATAATTTAGGGACAGCATTTTCAATCTTTTCCAGGTGAATCTAGGCATGCATACTTTCTCAGTCCTCTAATAATCTGTGACCTTTCCTTTTCCTGATGCAAAAGCTTGGTTTTTCTAGGCCACTTAACCTGGAAAATTAAAATTCTATACTGGACTGCCTCTGCTGGGCCAAAGCATTAAAGTTAAAATATAGTTCTGTATTTTTTTAGTCCTGCACCTTGTAAAAGATGTGAAAAACATGTTTACATCACTGTTTTTACATCATTTCACAAATGATGGTTTGAATTTTCTCATTTCCCCTTCAGTCTTGTAAGTCTGGAAATCCCCTCTAACTTATCCATTACTTTTTATTCTGGTCTAGTCTTGCTTTTAGGTACAGCATGAATTTCTGCCAAAGGAGTTTGCAGTGCATTTTCAGGTGTCTGGCCAAAGAAGGTGCTCATTGATCCAGGTTTAAAATAAGTGGCTATGCAGCATCTCAGAGGTGTGGTTGTCATGCCAATAAAGGGAAGAATTCCTAAAGCATTTGGTTTCAGTTTTTCACATCCTTTTCTTCAGAGTAAGGTTTCAGGGCTTTCCTCTTATAGCAGGCTCTGATATTTTCTCTGTGTGAAATAAAAAGAGATGAGAAAATTGCATAACAAATAATCACAGAATCAGACAATGCAAGCATGTCTGTGCATTGCAAGTGTCTGCAGATTGCACTTAGAGGATTTAATCCCATGGCAAAAGTTTAACCTCATCGATCACATCTTGACCAAGCAGAAAATCAGAGACCTGAAAAAGGAGTGCAATGGCTCCACATGTAAAATTTAATTCAAAAAATAGTAAGGTTGAAATAAGAGGGGCTGGCAGCATTCCTGGCTTTCCCTTGCTGGGAAAAAAGGTCAGCAAGCAGTCAGCACATAGAGCTCCACTCAGCACCAGAAGTCCTTGGACAACCAACTTAGAGAAGTCACAGAAATCAATAGCTAAATTCGTGTTGTTTTCAGCAGGGAAAGATTTTACCTACCAGATCTGAAACTAGAGAACAAAAGTGACTCACTGCAGCAAGGGCATATAAGGTAGTAGGCCTGACAATAAAAGCAGCAGAGTAACATCCCCATTGCAAAGGACATAACTGAGCATGCATCTTTGCAGTTTCATGATCATTCACATGGCTGAACTCTACTGCTGTGCTCCGTATTTTGATATGTGTTGACACAATAAAAATACGCATAACTTAAAGATCCAGGCATGCCAGCAAAAGACAGCTTTAGCAACTCGGTTCACTGCTTGCTTTTCAGCATGTTCCTCACACCAACTGCAGGAAGCAAAACAAAGATTCAGCACTCTGGCAAACCCTTGTTGTGACATTACCTTGCTGCTGTAGACTGTACTCTCAACAAACATCACATTTAGCAGTTCTCAAATGTAATCAGATATTATCCTTCCTTTGGGTTTTCAGCATGAATTTTGTTACCTCTCAAAAAAAATCCACTTTCAGGCTCGTGTCCATATAAACCTCAGGCATAGTCTTTTTTCTTCTTTGGCCACAACTCCTGCAGAGCTCTTGCATTGGTAACTCATACCTTCTGTGATACAAAACTGTAAAAGATATTGTATTTCTCCCCCCACCTGGCCTCAGGAGCAGGTACCGTTTTCAATCACTTCTGGTTTGCTCATGATTTGTTGGCAGTACTTACCAACTTGCTTAATACTTTATACTGAAGTCCTGATGTCAATGACACACTTCACTCTGCTACAATGCAACTTACACCTACTGCTCAGGGTCTGCTGTAGATAACAATGCTCTCACCTTGGAATACTTCTGAATTGCTCTCTGTTATTGAGCTAGAACTTGTACTCTTTGACAAGCATAGTCCACTGTTTGTTCTTTTCTACTCCTTTTATGTTTTGCCAGTGTTATATTCATGATGCCACTTCTAGCACACAATTATACATCCATTCATCTGTTCTCTTCATGCCATATAACATGAAGGAAAGTATCATCAAGAGAATATTATGAGTCTACTTAATTTTTTTTATAATAAATATCAACCCAAATGGATACCTGACCTTTTCATGGTAAGTGTTCTAGTACGGTAAACAGTTAAGGTTAACAAAAACCTGTTTAAGAGTTTGCAAATAAAGGAGAGTAGTAGAAAGAAGCATGAGATGTGTAGCTGCCATGTTGTCTATGCACAGCAATGGTTTGTGTAGGTGACTGGCCATAGGACTGTGTGAAAACAGGTTATTGTTCTTCCTCTTTGGCAGGTTATAGGGATATGAAGAGCAGGAGAGTGAGAGGCAGCAAAAGTGTTAAAAGAAATTTCCTGGTAAACTGCAATAAATTTAGTAGAAGCTAGCAAATATAGATCATGGTTAAAATATTTAATCTGTTGTTTGCAACCATGGTTGCCATGTTTGCAGATGCAGTTATAAAGATTACATGGCAGTGGAAAAAAAAGCCATATGAATATGATTACTTTTCTAAAGACTATGTTCAGGATGCACTCTCTAAATATTTTTAAATAGCAAGCTAACAAAGTGATACAAATCTGAATAAAGGAAAAAATAGGTGAGTGTTATTTTAATATCTTATCTGAATCTGTTGTAATAGTGATTGTGTAGTAATTTTTTTCCTATTTAAACAAAATTGTTTGTGTACTACTGGAAATGTTAATCAAGTATATGCCAAACTGTCTGTTAATTAGTATATTCTCTTCTCTAGTGTACCAGCTAATTTGTTTTTTTGCCTTTATTAGCACTTACAAAGGAACTAGTGAAATTATTCTGTCTCTGAGAGAGACTCCCCCTGCTGTGGTTAATAGCTTGTGTTAAAATTCATCTTCATCCGGTACTCAAGCTTCAGGTCTAAGGCAGTTGTCAAGATTTTGCTTGTACCCACTGGAGAGAAATCTCTACCGGCTAAGAGTTTAGTGTGCAAGTTTTCTTATCAAATGTACTTTTCTTTTAAGGTGTGATGAATTACATACTAAAGTGAGAGTGTTGGTTAGTTTTCTATTGACTATATATAAAAACTATATCACCTAACTCTGATAAAATTTCTATATTGTACATAGCTAACATGAAGAAGTAACAATGAATTTCCAGATGGATAAACTTACATAAAATTAATTACAGCTGGTATACTATCCAGATAGATGGATAAAACTGGTAAAAAAGCTTCACATTTTCCTATCTGAATCAATTATCTATGGTCAATTGTCGGGGTTGCTCAGCCCACCCCGGAACACTGGTGGGATAACTCAGCTGTGCGAGACCACCCCCTGGAAAACGAAGTGGTTTCTCCCTGTGTAACCTTACCTGGATATGTTAGTTGCAACCTGTCCCCCTACCTTATCATTTGCTCTCTCTGTATCCCCCCGCCTCCCTCGCCTCCCCTGTGCCCATTGCCCCCTGGCCAGACCCTATAAAAAGGGTTTCCCAAGGCCATTCGGCCTCTTTCGCCACTGGACCCCTTCAGGAATAAAGTGCTCTGGAACTCCATGAGACTGAGCCCTCTGATTCACCCTGGTAACGCTTTAGCCATCTACTTGGGGGAGGTGGATACCTGCCAAAACGCCGGCTGGGGTAGAGGACAGAATTATCTGCTTCAGTACCCGGTTGTACTGGCCAGAGAGGTCTTTTGGAGTCACCAAGACCCTCCTGGTGAACGTGTTAGCGTAGGAAAAACGTAACCACGAATGATTATGCCGGTGCTTTTATTGAGAGCGCTCTGGGGACCAGGGGTTCAGATCCAAATCAAGAGTCCCGACATGCTTTCGGAATAGATTTCATTTTATACGTTTTCCTGACATAACTGCTATTCAATCATATGTTAATCATCAACCTTAACATTGTTCTATTATATATATTGTTTTCACTCAAGCATGAGTTGAAGCCCCCTTCCCCCCTAGAGTTTCACCGTATTGTTAATACTTTGTTGTGATTTATTATGTTTACTAAGTAATTACGTCAGCTACTCTTCGAGTGGGTGCACGGGTACAGGTTCTCTCTGTTCACTACCTTCAGCAAATACAGTACCTATTACCGTTCCCAAGGCCTATGCTGCTAAAAACATTTTAACCCTATGCTATCAAACACAGAAGTTCCACCTGCCCCACACCCCCCAGGGACAGCATTAGTCAATTTTCTGAACTCTTACTGTTTCTCTTCTGGAAGGTATGTAAACAAAATACTAAAATAATTCAAAATAAAGACTATGAGTCTTGTATTCCTTCCAGAAATATTTATGCAGAGCAAGTGTTAATGCAATCTCCATCTGCATGAGTCCATCCACATCATTATTATTATTATTATTATTAATTTTTTTACTGTTGCATTTAATGAAACAAGACTCCTGAAAAGACCAGTACAAATTATTCCTGCTAGAAACATAATCAGCAGTACAAAGTTTCTTGCCATGAAGTCTACACAGTAATGTTTTCTGCAGCTTTGATTTGTGGATGAAGAAAGTATGCAATAAGCAATACACCCTCAAAATGTTTAAGGTAAAATAAAACATAAATTGTTAACTAATGTGATAGAGAATTTTCTATTGACCCGTATTACTTGCCCTTCAAAGAACATTACTCAATACAGCAGTCTTTTTATCTAAAGTATTAGCAGTCATTTGTTGGTTAAATGAGTTTAGAGATCTAGTTAGACCTAATTTAAATACCTTTAAAACATCATCAGATATGCTTATTGCCAAAATTTAAATAGTATTCTCTTAGTTCTTCTCCATTGCTTTAAAAAATGGCAAATGTACAAATGTCTGACAATGATAATTAACCCTCTGTTGTCAGTCTTCTGAGGCAAAAGTTTGACACCAACATGGTCTATTAACCACTAATGTTATACACTAGTAAGTCTCCACTAAAATGGCCACCAAAAAAAAAAAAAAAA
>VZTJ01000744.1:1102140-1192682 GCA_013397795.1 Orthonyx spaldingii
GAAACATAAGTAGAAAGAACCATTCTGTGTTGTGCTGGACTTTGCAGACCCAAAAAGTATCAAGAAATCTCAGGCATTTTTAAGACTTCTGTCATGTATACATAAAAGCTGAAATTTCTCAGGCAACATACCATAATCAAAAGGGAAATAAGGATTCTATGTCATACTTAGCCTTATCAAAAAAAAGTTTCAGAACTTTTTATAGTAAAGAGTTGTTCAATACAAATGTTTGAACAAATTTTTTTACAGCACATCTCACAGCTCAGGATGGCAGGATATCTAAGAACTGTTAGAAACTTTGTAGGAACCTAGAGAAATCTTGATTTATTCGAGAAACTGAAATAGGTTTGCTGGGTTTTAATTAATAAAACCCATCATCACCAAAGATAGGAGTGTGGGAAACTGAAATACAAAGAACCCCCAAAACCTAAATAAAATCAGTCTATCTTGTCTACTTGCACTAAACTTGATTTACAAGTCAGAAATTATCTAAGATTTATGGTTTCAGTCTCTTTCAAATAAGTCTTACAATTCATAACAACCTACATGTTGAGGTACTAGGAAAGATGTGGAGTTACAGAATGTAGGTAGCAGGGCAACAGGCCTTGAGAGCCAGAGTGACCTCCTGTCTCTGATCCAGAAGAAACCCTGGGACCCATGAAAAATGTCCTGGTCACAAGGGATGTGGAAGAAGAATGCATTGTGGGTCTGTGGGCTGCTGGACATGTCAGAAGGGAGAAATACCATTTGTTACCTTAAAAGGCCTTGTTTACCTGTTACCATAAAAGGTAATACTTTGGGACAGAGTTGGGTGATTGGGGCACACTGTGGTGTAGACTTAGTTCCTGTTTATGTGATGGTATAAAAGGAATTTTCACTGTGTAATAAATCCCTTTTCTGCACACTACCGTCCCATGAAGTCAGTGTCTTCTCAATCACCACAAAAAGATGCAAATAAAATGGGTTACTAAAAGACACGAATAAACACCATGTAAAAAGGAAAACAATTGACAGTGCACAGTCATTCCAACAAAATATTATTGTGGGAAAATGTCCGTCCAAATTGAATTTTGCAGGAAAATTGTTTAATTTTTTCCTTTTTTTCCAAACACCTCCTTATTAGCCAATGTTTACGGCATTTCTGTATACTAAAATAATCCATGTATTCTTTAATCTAAGCACTGCTAAAAGTTATTTTACACCTTACATTTTCAGTCAAGCCAAGTTGATTTACTGAACAATCAAGAAGTGAATAGCTAGTCCTTTTGTATATTATTAAATATTTCTACAAGGAAAAAGTTTATACATGATTCTTGTAGATACATGTTTTCCAGAGGAAAGAATTACTTTAAGGGATTTTTTTCTTTTGATGACTTTGATAACCAGCTTTTGTCTTCCAAAATACTGGTTTTCTGTCTAGAATAACGGTAAAAGCATACTTCTAGTGGTTAATATTTTATTTCTGGAAAGTACTAAGAAATTGTTTGCCATCTATATAATATTTTTTATGAAGTGTAAATTCTGCATGTGTGATGAAACCAAGAACAGTAGAAGAATGAGATGAGAATCTTCTAACCAAATCCAGTAAAGTCAGATCATCTGTGCAATAGCTCCTGCTAGTGTGTAAAAAAAAGGACAAAATTCCCCTCCATTCTACCCTATTTGTGTAGCTTGTCATTAACCACACTTTCAACACACTTGACCTTCCCCTTGCTTTTATAAGGAATTCCACAGGTAAATGTCACCAGAGAAAAATACACTTTTAGTCAACATATAGTGGGTAGCATGCACCTCTATAAATGTCTAGCACATATGACTACCTGAAGAATTTTTAAAATAAATGTCTTGCCATGAGGAGAATAGTGTTGGCTGAATTAATCACTGGGAAATACTTCTGCTCCATGTACTGTCTCTCACCTGGACAGTTACAGCTGCAGCACATAGCTCACCCTCTGTCTGTGTCAGTTCCAAAATCTCCTCACCACAGCACAAAACATAAATCAGATATTGAATTGAGCAGACCTTTCGGACTCTATTCTGGTCATTTATAGTTACACTAGGCTGAATTATACCATGTGCCCTTTATGTGGCCCATGGGATGATTTCTCTGCCAAGAATTCTACCTCTCAGACCAATAAAATGCATGGCAGTACAGCAGCCTGAACTGAAAAGAAGGGTTTCATTATTTTTTTATTTTATTAAACAGTTTATCACAGCATACTGAGGCATTTATTCTTCCACCTAAGGATACACAGTCTACTTGAGTTAAAATGTTTGTCTAGAGATATTATATATGCTAATATATACCAATGTGATTTCATATATTTTCCTGGAAATCTGAAACTCAATGTCAGCAATCACAACATGAGGGAGAGCATACACATATACTTGAAGGAAAATAGTCAAGATGTATATGCCTCCTGAAAAATGGCTGAAAGTGTTACAGAAAATGATTCAAACATAAATGTGAAAAACACATTTCTCAGATACAGGCATTTGCAACACCCTGCAAAACTGGATGAAAATGCCTGACCTAGGAGGAAAAAAGTAGAAGCAGGATATAGTTCTTAATTGACATCTTGCCACAAAATTTTAAAGTTAATATTCATGCAATATTGTGGTGTGCTTAGGTTTTATGTTACTATAAGCCAGATAGATTGAATTAATTGATAGATAACTGGATAGGATGTGTTTGACCTATCCTGAAGTAATATTAATGCACTATGAACTTAAAACGAGAAATGAAAGGAAGTGAGATTAAAAACTGATCCAAGGGAAGCTGATGAGAAGATTCCTATTAACTTTAAGGAGATTAACTTTACCAAACACTTATTTAACTGCATTATGTTAAATATGAAATACCGTATCTGTTACATCAAAAGATACAACAACTACTTGGCATTTTTGACAGTAGAAACAATATTAGTATACCCTTAAATTATTGCATTCTAGGTCATGGTACTGCTGTAGACCCTCAAAGTCAACCATTACCTTCTATAGGAGCTAAATGAGTCCATAACAGATATCTGTCACCTGGCAAAGATTTGAAAAAAACATTGTAACAGAAAGAAATAGATCACTAAACTATGAGAATTGTGCTGTATTTATCTGGATCTGCTACCCTTATACAAATAGAACAATCACCTCACACAGTGAGTTATCAGGAGGGTTTGATTCTGTTTCTTGCAGTTAGGGGGGTTGTTTTTTGTTTCCTAGAAAGATGAATATTATATCATTTCAAACAGGTAGTGTTTCAGTAATTAAAGTACTTAACAGTCTCTTTGTCACCTTCCTTCTCTCCCTTCCTCCTCCTCTCTTCTGATAAACTTTGCTATTGTAATTTAAGATTTCTGTACCTAAATAGTAGCTTTGGATTGAGTTTGCTTCCAGCATTTTACTGTACCTGGCTGAAATGAAGTTAACTTTTTTAATAGCAGCCCACTGGGTGTCCTCTGGGATGGTGCAGTGTTTTCAATCTGTGACTAAAATGGAGTTGATAACGCATCAATATTTTGACTATTACAAAAACACAGACTGGGGGAGGTTGGCAGGGATCTCTGAAGGTCATCTGGTCCAACCCACTGCCCATGGCCATGTCCAGAGAGTTTCTGAATATCTCCACAGCTGGAGACTCCACAATGTCCTTGGACAGCCTGTAACAGTACTGCATCACTCTCAAGTAACAGTGTGTTCTTGTTCAGAGGAATCCTCCTGTTTTCCAGTTTGTGGCCACTGCCTCTTGCCTTGTCACTGGACACCACTGTAAACAGCCTCGCCCTGCCTTCTTTGCACCCTTCCCTCAGTAATTTCTGTACGTTGGTAAGATCCCCCTGAGCCTTTTCTGCTCCAGGCTGGACAGTCTCAGCCTTTCCTCATAACATAGATGTTCCAGTTCCTCAGTCACCATAGTGACTTCTTGTGGTTTATAACCAGCTGGAAATTAAGCTCCAAGCAGCCACTTCCTTTCCCCCCATCCTCTCCAGTGCAACAAGAATAAAAGGCAGAGATTATTGATTGGGATAACAATTTCCTAGAAAAACAGCATTGAGATAAGGAACAACACACAGTAACAACACCAATACTAATAACAAAAAGAGGGTGACTGTTTACGGAAATCATACCGACCAGATTCTACAGTGGCCAGAGACACGCAGCTTCCCAAGGCAAAGGGGAAAATGGTGGACATTGCCATGACAGCATTTTCTTCCTTTAAGCCCAATTTCCCCCAAGCCCAGGGAAACAAATAATGACAAACAAACCCTCCAAGCTGGATGAGCCAGACCACACCACCGTACCACTCTGTTTGCTACTTTGGTCCCCCAGAAAAAATGAAAATTATCACTTAAATTCCTAAGGAAGTATCCCTTGTGTGGTGTATTATTTCAGTGAGTTCGTCAGCCTATATTGGCCAGAGCCTTTGGTGCTGCAGTGTCATATCTAGAATGGCAAGGAATATTAATTTTTTTTGCTGTAATTAGTACTTTCTTTGGAGGAAACAACTTCAAAATGAATGTTTTGTCATGCAAAGAGTTAAATTAATCATGTTTCCTGTCTTTCCTCTTTGAATTGGAGTAAAATTAGTCAAGTGGGACCCTTCAGAAAGGGACACTAAAGGGCCTCTAATGTTTATTGCTCCCATTGAAATGAACTGAATTAAAGCATCCTAATGTTTATTGCTCCCTTTGAAATGAATACAATTAACAGAGACAGCACACCTGATGGTATTATCATGCCTGGTTCACCTAGCCCAGACAACACATTACCTAATGCTAAACAGGCTCACTTTGAAGAGAGGCACACATTTCTTACTGAAATTAATCCAAAAATTCTTTTGCTTATCTTTTCTATATCCAGACAAATAATTTAACTGTATTCCATACATATGCATGCATTCCAGCTTCAAAATCTAACACACAGTTTGTTGTATTATTGTTCGTAATGAGAATGAATTAAAACCCAACTGAGACCTGACCCAGAACCTGGCACTTCCCCTTAACTGTCAGCTTGACTTTCTGTAACACTGTGATCAGCTGAATCCTAAGTGGGAGTTGACACTGTCTCAACTTTCTGCAAATGCGGGTAAAATGGAAAGTGAACTGCCTGAAATTCAAAGCTGATGTAACCTGGTTCTGCACCATTACACATAATTGGTATCTTCAGCTTTGTATAGCTGCAATTTCATTTCTTTAATAGCATGGACTTTGATAAGAATCATGTTGTGGACCTTATTTTTTTGTCGTTTTGGGTGAGGGTTTTTTCGCCTCTCCTTTCCTGGTATCACAGCTAACTTCTTGCACAATGCAAAGTTCATTTCTGAAAGAAATCCTGTCATTGGTCTTTAATAGCAAGTTAATGGGCTGTGAAATCTCAAATTTTCAAGACTGATTTTGTTACAAGAAGAAGTGTTCCTTATAGCTTTTCTCTGGACAGAAAAGATCTCTTCCTTTAAAATACCTTAATACTCAGCACACGAGAGGAATTGTATCACAAATCATATCTAACAATGAGATTTTCTTTATTTTCTTCTGATATCAACAGCATTTTGAAAAAACTGCTGCCTCAGGTAGCACTTGCTATTCCTCTGTGAATCAATAAAACTTTCTGCCATAGACTAGAGGATGCGCCTGCTGTGAACTTACAAATATTAGATGAAAGGATTCACACACAACACATCATCTATAAGTCAGTATTTTAACCCACTGTCACCTGCTGCATGATTTTTTTCATTATTTGACACATTTTCTCCATAGTTGCCATTCTGATCTGTACTTTTCATTATGCATCTTCCATATATATGATACATGTGTACATGAACAGTGTATATACCCATACCCATCCATCCATCCACACACACACATATATATATATATACATGTGCATATGCACATGTGCATGTAATGCCCATAGAAGTATATTTATAAAGAGAAACTCTAAGGGGGGGGAGGGGGGAAATAAAAAAGATTGTGAATGAGGAAAACATTTCCCCTAATTTAAAAGACATATAAACTGTGGCCATTTATAACAGTGTGATACTGCATGCAGAGAACTTTAGAAGTATTTTAATGAATCATAAAATGATTTTACAAAATAAATGCTCTACACACTTTGCAGAACTTCAGTATGATTCCTGAAATGTTAATACAGCAGTTTAGGAAAAAAGCACAGAAATATTTGCACAGCTAATCAATATCTACATATTCAATTGTTAGTCTTAGGAAACAGATTGTTCACATTTTTTTTCTGAAACTTGGCAAGGTAACATCATTCTGTCTCTTCAGTGTTACTTTTTACTGATGTAATATCAACGCAGTCTATTCAAATTAGGGTAATTTCTAAACATAAATGTATGCATGTCAGCATACCTTTCCAAAACATATTTCACTCAGACTAAACTTCATTTTTTTCTTTTATACAATATTTCTGTGCCAAATGTGCCTGAAAGACTTCAAAGAAAACAAGGCAATATTTGAAAACAAAACAACAACTGTAGAAATTTTAAAAAATCAAAATAATATTTACCAAGTGCCCCCCTCCCCACCCCCTATGTCTGCCTGCACCAAAACCAGAAGGTCACTATTTCAAGGATATATTAAAAATGGGCTTTAAAGATAAAAGCTCTTTTAAAGGTTATTTGACTATTAAATATCACCAGTGCATCTCCTGAACCTACTCCACAAAGGCAGTGGTACTGGACAAGTTGAAAAGGCAAGGTTCTTGCCTTTCCTTACCCAGATCACGCTTCTGTTCATACAGAACATGTCCCTACCTACCTCCCTGTCCCCATACTCTAAATGGCCTGCAGTGCTTAAATGGGAATGCAATTTTTCTCAAGTTCTCAAGTGGGCATTTAGTCCAATTCAAAGTCTGACTGTATGTGTCCAGGTTCAAGATTGAAGCCGTGCAGTCAGTTGTGGTGTCACTGTCAGTGGTTATGCTTTAGGGGACATAGAAATGCTATGTTAACAACAGTCAGAGAGGATAAGCTCAGAATGATAAAATAAACTCAGGATCTTTTGCCCTGGCTTTCTAATTTTCAATCTTTAAGGTACATTCAGGCCTTCTAGTCTTCAGGCTTGCTCTGCAGCCTCAAGGTCAGAAAGACTTTTTTATGGGGTTCTGACCTAAGAAGCAATCTGCAGAGGAAAGTTTTCTATCAAATGATAAAAAAATGTAAAGCAGTGAGAATTTCCAACTTATCTGTGAATCCTAAGTAATTTTTGTTTTCACACTATTTGTAAATAAATTTCAAGCAGCTGTCTATAGTTTTTTTCATCAGAAACTGTTTCTTTTAAAGGTCTGATACATGAATAAAAACTATTCAGCAAAATAATTAAAGGACAAATATTCATCATCCTTTAGAGAAAAATAACCTGAGTTCTATGTCAACTACATCCATCATATTTGAAGTGCTAATTGACATACATATAATATTTTATTTTACATAACTGTTTACTAAAACTAACATTGGAAATTTATTTATTAGTGGCATCCTTATTAAGCACTAATACTACAAAATTTTGAAGACTTCAATATACTTGATTTCATGAGAGAAGATTATTCACCTGATACAGTTTGGAAATGTAAAACTTCACCAGGTTACATACCAGAGATGAAAAAGCCCCTCTAGGCCTGTTTAGGACTCATGAATTCACTGCCATTCACTTTCATTAGGTGCAGGATGAAAAAATCTTTGAAAATTGTCAATATTTATACATTTATATTTAGATATTCTGACATTTTCTGCATGACAGTGAGATCAATTCAAGACAGAGAAATGAAAGTGTTGACATTTTTCTGTTGGAAAGTTTTCTGCTGACATTAATTAAGATTTCTTAAACTCACAAACTTTGATAGCATTAAATACTTCATTTAATATTTTCGTTCAAGAAGTTTTAGAGCAGGCAAATATAAAGACTGCTTTTACTTCACTTATTTGACATCTATCACTAGGAGTAAGATGTCCTAAGAAAGAACTGCCTTATTTACTAGTATCTTTTTTTTTCAGCAAATATTCTTATAGTTCCTCAGAGGTAGTAAGTTTCTAATTACGATTCTCCCTGTCAGGCCTTTAAATATTCTTCCCTAAATATTCACGAGTACAGTTGTCTTCTGGAAACCCTGTTCATAATGTTTACCCAAACTAATTTTGGGAGTCTAATTTAATAGTTGATTCAGATTCAAGATTAACTCAAGTGTTCTGAATCCTCTCTAGACTCAGCTCCTTCTCGTCAATGATTACAGGTTTATAAGCCTATACAGAATAAGCATATATAGTGAACAGACAGCCGTCTGTGCAGAACATATACCTACTCCCTGATATGATGAATATATTACTGTTACAGGCGCCATAGAGATGTCAAATATTGAACAATGTTATTCCATGTTACGGCCCAAGTGATGTGGCTATAGCAGGAGCGAGCAATAGATATGTGCCTGTTGAGAGTCATTAGGGATCACTGACTGTTGTTATCAACAGTACTCACTGCTATTTTGCATAATTTATTCTTTAAAATGTTAAATGAATATGTTAGAGAGCACCTAGAAAACTAGAAGCTTCTGAGGACCAAAAATCTAGTGAGGAAATATAACAGCAGTGTTTCCCATTTGACAGCATTTTAGAATCTTAGCCTGATGCCAAAATCTTCTAATTAGCAAGTTTTAAATTGTATAAATATGTAGAAAATAATTAAACATAATGAGAAAAGGGGTTAAGACTTAACACAGAAATAAATATGTAGTTTCAGTTAACTGGAGCAGGGAGTTAAGAAAATGCAATCTGATAGCAAAGAAGGTACAAAGAGCAGCACATAGGAGAGGATGACGGGAGAATTTAAAAATGGTCTATAAAGCTGACAGAGGAAGAGGAGATGTATCAACACAACAGAGGCCTTATGGAAGAAATAAGGTGGGAAGTGGGGCTAAAAGACAAGCAGAGATATGGAGAGTTGAGGAGCTAACTACCTTGCAAACCAAGATATAAGCAAACATAGAGATAACGGAAATAAACTAAACATCTAGACTCTTTAGATATCCACTTTTGAAGATAAAAAAAGGCTGGTAAACATATGAGGTGTCTGACAATATTCATACTCTGACATCAAGGAGATAATATTTTGGACAAAAGACATGTTAGGTGACACAAAACTAAAGGAGACATATGGAAAGACTTGTGTAACCAGAACAGGAGAAAAATGTGGAAAGAAAAGACAGTAGAGACTTCTAGAGAATAATGCATAAAGGAGGGAAGAACTACCAACAAGAGAGCTGGTTGTGGTATACTTGTCTGAGATGTCTGTATTTTTTCATTTTTAAACTGGGAACAAGGCATGTTCATGAATAACTTAGAGTCAAAATTTAACTGACAATCTGGTCACTAACACAGAATGGCACATTGTGTAGAATGTTTGTGCTACTATAATAAATAAAGGATTCAAGAGAGACATTAAGAAATATACATATAAATGGAGCACTGAAGCAAAAAGTGGAAGAGTGGGAGGTGAAGAAATAAGACAATTAACAGGGAAGGATGCAGGTAGTGAGGTGAAGATGTAGAAAACATTAAGTTTATGGGAATTATTACAGGAGTAGAAAGATCCAACGATATACATATATTCCAAATTAATTTAAAATTCAAGATAATTTAAAATTTAAGATCATTTAAAATTTAAAATTAAAAAAATAATTTAAAGATTACATTCAAATATAGCTCTACAATGCTGAGAAAGGCAGACAAAGAGAAAGAAGAAGGGTAATCTGTCTGATAAACATTGGGGAAGGGGAATGGGAAAAAGAAATTTAAAATGTAAAAGTATATGTGGGGATTTTGAATTAATGAAGGAAAGGAAGGCAGATAGAAACCAATCAAGTTAATAAGGATGAAGTTCTATGTCCATTCCAAATGAGCCATGAATCCATTTGCTTAATGGAAAAATGTGTCCACAAAGTCTTCATTGAAGCAGGTCATGAATAATCAATGTATTATGTACATGTTTCCATTAGTAAAGACTGATGATCTGCAATGTGCTGGTGGTGTGGATCGTGAATGTCTTGTCCAAGTAATTATTGCCAGAAAAGTCACAGTTATGTGAGTGATAGAAATAGATGCATAAATTAAATATATTAGTAAAACAGAAATCACAGTGCCTTTTTCCTTCCCTAGTTTGGTGTTAAGTGTAAGAATCACCAAAAAATTTAATAGACAGCAAAGGACTTTCACAGAAACATCAGCTGTGTTTATTTGGAGCCCTGTGCTTTCTCTTCTTTGATCGCTAGAATCAGATGGATTGCAAGAATAACAGGGAAACACTAGATGAGTCATTTTATTAATCTAGTCCTCTCCTCAGAGGATCAGAACAACCATCAGATTAGGAGGATTAATTTAGTCAGTGCAGAGAAAGTCACAAACTCTGTTTTGAAAAAAAAACCCATCTACAGAGCATAGTCTCAGATAGCTTATGCAGTAAAAAAATAGGACTGCTGATTTTACCATATATTCTACTGTGCTACAAAGTTCCATATTTTTCACAGTTACTAAGATTTACTGTACTAAATTCAGAGCACTTGAAGGCCTATGACAATCACATTTGTTCTCTATCCCTTAGGAATTTTATAATTATGTGAAAATTAGGGTGACATATAAATAACTTTAGTAAATGGTAAGACTTTTTTACATAAACTGTGGAGTTGTAACCATGGTTTTCTGGCAAGGAAATTAATTGGAGTTTTTTTTAAATCTTCTTGGGGAAGCAAACATATTGGGCTAGTCCTACAGAGCTCACAACTCCTCCTAAGGCCCAGATCAGAAATCAGTGTGTGGTCTCACTCCAAGGACACACATGGATGCAGGGAATCAGTGTCATTCCAGGAATATCTGTTCAACCACTTTCTCTTCCTACAGCTACAGCATCATCAGAGGAAACCATCTATAGCAAAGGATTTGCAACCAGGTTGTGATAACAGATGATCTACTGCTCCTGCCTCCGGCCTGCTACCGAATGGCAGCTGATCCAAAATATTTAGCAGATCTCCAGTATAGATGGGCTCCAGTAGCAACTGGATGTCTTCATACATGCTCTACACTTGTTTAATCCTTATGGATGGCAAAGCCCATTGCTCAAGCAGTAACATTTTATTGGCATGACAAGATCTGCAAAAATATAAATGAAAGAGACAACATCCTCAGGAGGTCTGCACAAGATAAAAAGGACCTATACTTAGTGTTTCTACCCCTTTCTGTAAGTCCAAGAAGGGCAGTAGTTATTTAGCCCAATCTAGTGATAATAATTTGAAAATTACTTTGTCAGGAGATGTAGGGCCACATTCTTCTAAGTTACCAGATCCCAAATATAGTTCAATGATTCTTTCTGTATGTTTACCCCAGCAACCTTAATTTTCATTTTCTCTTTTAAAACAAAAATATAGAAAGATCTTAATTATATAAAACTTTTTACTTATGCAAGCAAGGACCATTAAGGAATGAATACATGCTATTTATCTTATTTTTCACTAGTAGGTTAGGGCAATGGAGCTACAAGAATTTGGCTATGTATTCGAAAAAGTGAAATAAAGGCTTTTCCCAGCTTTGTGAATCTCAGATTATCAAAAAAGTCATACTTAACAATTATGAGATATGAAAATATACCTGTCTTTTTCCTTGCTGTTTTTGTTTTAATCTTTTGTGACAGAGTATTCACATATTTTACCACAACTAAAAAATGTAAACTAAGAAGAGAAGTAGCAAAAGTTAGTCATAATAAAACAATTGTAGTAGTTTGTACTATTATAAATGTCCTCTATGTGGATGATAAAATTATTCTGCTGAAAGACCAAATGTATATATGAATGTGGGAAAATTTTCTCTAAAATGGAAAAATTAAATAATTTTACATCCTCTATTTTTCTTATAAGTCACCCTTTTGAGACTGCTGATCATTCTCAGTCTCTGGATCTTTTTCTAATCAATCAATGTCTTCTGGGAACTAGTGAGGTTTCAATAACTCCAGCAGATTCAGAACAAGCTATTCCACCTGTCTCATGGATTATAACTTTGTTAAAGTCAGAATCTGTGTTCACATTTTTTCACCTCTGGTTCATGTCTGGCAGCCTGCCCTCTCTTCCAGCTCTTTCCCACTCAGGTTCATTTAGTTCATTACTCTTGCCTAAGGTGGAAGAACTTGCACCTGCCTTCAGTGGAGTGAAACCTGTCTGTCGCCGTCACTTTGAGTTTGAAATCTGTTCCCCAATCTGCTTACAGCCAGACGGAGCCTGGTGCTCTGCATAGGTGTCATTAGCAAGCTCTTCATTCCATTTTCCAGGCTGTTAGTGGAAATACTGTGTTGTTCAGGACCTACTGGACCTATACAGATATATTTGCTATATTCTTCTGTTTTAAGAGTGAGTCCTTGATAATCGTGCTCTTAATACAGGTTTCTATTCAGTTTTCTATCTCTGTTATCTAATTCATGCTTTCACAGTCAGCTTGTAAATTGCCTGTACAGCAGTGCCAAAGTCTTACCAAACTCCTTCTGTATATTTACTGCTCCTCCTCTATCCTCATAGCCTGTTACCTTCTTCTGCAAGGAAAGTACAGAGGCTTGACATGATTTAGTCTTGAAAACTTGATTTTGAATGTTTCTTGCTGTGTTTTCTTCTAGACACTTTCCCCCCTCCCTGGTTTCTGAAGAATTAAAATTAAGCTACCTAGGTCTTTAATATTCTGGCCTTTCCTTGTCTCCATCTTTAAGGTAAGATTTTATTTTGCCTTTTATTTTCTTTTCTTCCAGAACCTCAGTCTTTGTCCAGGCACTCTCAGAGTGAATTTCATTGATACTAAAAATTTTAAAAATTTGTTACTTGTTCAGTTACACCCAACATCATCACTTGTTTTCAGAGATATTTATAAGTGTGTGCAATTCCCCCCTTGTCTTTTACTTTTTCCCTTCTCTTTGGAGTCCACAGTATATTTATTCCCTGCAAATCAAGCTCTGTCTATAGCACTGTAAACAAAAATCAGGGCCACTCCTCACTACATCAGGGTTGACCTCAGTTCCACAGGACAGGAAGAGAGGCAAAGCTCGAATACATATGCTATAACATGTAAAACTGTGCTTTATTAATGGCACTGGCAAAACTTCTATCAAGACTGTAAAAACTTTGTCATTCTTATATGCTCTTATTTTATTGGGTTGCTAAAAGTCAACTGTTCAAGATTAAATTCAGAGAGACCTTCAAGCCTTAAAATTTGGGGTTTTTCTTTCATTTTGCCCAAACCAGTCACAGTAGTCCTAACTCCAACATATGGAAGTGTAATTCATTTAACCATGTAAAAAAATTCTAGCAAATTTTTATTCCAATAACACAATCAGTCTTGAAATTTAGACAGCTGTGTTTTTATGATATGGATATATTTTTTAGCATTCATCTGAAAATGTCTCCTGTTTACAAATTAGTATCTCACCATTCTCATATGCTCGGTAAATATTTATTTGGTTTTTTGGTTTTCCACTGATTTTTTTCAAATATTTCCTCTTCACTGGAACACACATAGAACCCTGAATCCCTGTAGGTGACTGGTCATGTCCTATTGCACATCCTACAAATGATCATCTGGCTTGATAATTTTTTATAATCACAGAGATATGAGGAAAACCCCTTCTTATTAGAGACTTCAAATAGAAAATTGTTTTTATCTTGCATTTTTGTTCAAAATTTGAGTTGGTTCAAGGTCCTGAAACAATTTTTGTTTAGCAATTCATTTTAACTGCTATATCTTATCTATAGATATGAGCCTATTATCTATAAGCCTATGCAGTGGTTCCTTACCCTCTCTTCTGTTTACTAGTACTTAGAGAATTTTGCACATATTCCTTTTGGATAACATTGCATTTTTGATTCACCTATCATCTTCTTTAGAACAATAACTACAACTAATAAAACTTCTATTTTTCTTTGTGTCTCTTCAAAGACCAGGAAAGAAGTCAAAGAGGTTTAGTTTAGATGCAAAAAGCCATAGCCCAGGCTAGACTGTAATTAGGTGTCTCACTCCCCGAGGGTTTAGCTAGGGAAAAAAAATGAAGCAAATATTTTAATTGGATAGAGAAAGGCATATAGAAATGAGATAGTAAAAGTATTTATTGTGTCTATTTAACATAAATTATAATTTCACTTACCAGTGGTCAACCTTAATCCCATGAAAAAAGGCTTCACTTTTGGAGAGGTCAGAGAAAGAACCAATATCAAACAGCTTTAATGGTGAGACCCTTATTTTTCTGAATGTTCCACAGATTTGAGGTATTTTGTTATATTCCTAATAACACCATCATATGTATTATTAAAATTTTGAAGGCATGGTAAGGTTATGCAATGTTTTGAAGGAGCATTAATAGTTGGGGATTCTTTGCCAGCACTTTAGAATGCTTTAGACCTAACTATCAGGTTTCATGCAGCCAAATGTGTTAGTGATAAAATATAGTCAGGACCCAAATGAATAAATGAATAATTGCTTTTGCAGAATAAAAGTAGTTTCTGACTCTGCAGACACTGGCTTTGATAAATACAGCTGCCACCTAGGATAAAGCTGATATTGCCTTTCAATGTGTGGCCTTATTAAATAGAGATCTTGCTATAGGTCTTACTATAGCATGTGGGACATATTTGATTAGTTACCAGAATCACTGAGGGTATACTGGTTTTCTTTTCTTTAGAGGTGTGAGCTGGGAGCTATTTTTTCACAATAACCTACTGATTTTAAATTGCTATTTGACATACATTGTTCATTAACATTTCATCTCTTCATTGATAAGGGAGATAAATACCTCACTGGGCTGGTAATTGCCTATAGAGTTTAATGCCTTCAGATGAAAGAATCCAATACACTGAGCAGATTAGAAGCTCTTTTAAAGATTTGGGATTAGTAGGACTCCATAAATGATCTGAACCTAAGGTTAGTTCTACAAAGGGGCATCATGCTAGTCTTTGCAATGTAAGCCTCTGGGTTTCTGGCACTGAAGGTGGCATCCAGACTGCATTAGATGTTTTTGTTACTTGTGTGATGCCTGAAGAAAGTTTGGTGCTTTACACTAGAATCATGAGAACCAGAATGGTGATGGGCTCACTAAAAGCTCCTGAAAGCTGGCAAGTGCAAAAGGCTGTAAATGAGTGCCTGGTTGCACTACCCAAGGCAAAGGAAAACTTCCTTGGTGACTCTGTTGGCCCTGGCCCTGGTCCAAAACCTTCCACAGCAGAGTTCCTTCCTCACTTCTTTCACACTTGGGGAAGTAGGGTGTGACTGCTGCTTTTGTAAAATTGACAACTGAATAGCACCAACAAATACCCTAAACACAGGAGGCCTGAGTTTGGTGTCTCACTCTGCCTATGAATATTCCAACATGCTTCCCCCATCTTTCTGAAAATTGTTCTAGTTGCCAGGCAATTAGACTTAAATGTCTTATGAAGGCACTACGTTCTGTGTACTATGTGACCAGGTAAAGACCAGAAAGCACTGCAGAAACAAAGGCCACAGGAGTGGTCAGTGCATATCTCGCAGGACCGGGACAGTTGGATAATAGGTGAGGTTCGACTACCTACCAGAATAGGTGATACTACCAGCAAATTTGGCAAACACCATAAATATTTGGTTGTAATGTGAGCAGGTTGTAAGGACATCAGCTACCACAATAGTTCTCTCATCAACAAAAGGGTATGCTATCTCTTGTTTAGCAAAGAGATAGCCAACTAGTCTGCTGTGCTATTTATATACCTATTTTCCTCTTTTTTCACTCTCTTCAACACCTTACTGTTTCATTAAGCCAGTTGATTCATCATTTGAGAGTGGAGAAGTACAGCTCACTGAGCACCCAGACAGTTTAATTTAATTTTCTCAGGTTTTTAGATGGGGGCTCAATTTGATGTGACCCCTAGAAATTGAACCCAGCCCTTGCTGTTGCTAATCAAATCCTGGCAGTCTGTTACATCAGCTAGAAGAATTTCAAATTGTAGCTGCATTAGTTCGTTAGAAAGTTTATTTTGTTAGAGCTGACATGATCATGAACCTTCTCTTTGTCCATTTCAACAGATAGAAAATTTGATTTTGGATATAAACAACTTTGTAGTGTGAAACAAAAAAATTACTTCTTTTTTTACTTATAGCAAAGTAGTTTCAATACAATATGGACAAAAGTTGGAACATCTAACTTTCAGACTTGAGGGGTTTGTTTGCACTTTCTAATTTTTGTTTGTTGTATTTTGTTTAGTTAGTGATATTTTGCACTTGAAAAATTAGATTTACTTTTTTCCTCTTATCCAGGTGTGATTATCAGTTTCCGTGTAGAAGAGCCTTCATCTTCTGTTCAATCATTTGGATAGAAAGCTGATGAGTTATCCCTTATGACTTTGTCTCAGTATTCTGCTGCATTCATGAGGATAAGCATAATTTTTGACTCCAACAATTGCAAAGTAGAGATTTTACAGGAAAGTAAGGTTCAGGTCAATAGTAGTGCAGAACTTGTGCTGAAAATGAAAACAAGTTGATACCCAATTAAAGAGCTGTATGCTTCAAACAGAAATAAAATTTACTTTCAAATGCATATATTTAACCCATGGAATTGATATTTCGCAAATTCACAGACATTTTTTATGCTATGGATGATAGTTTATCATATAATATTTCTTGAAATATTTGTTATTGATTTTAATGATGTATAGCTTTGTGAACTGAGTCAATATAACATCCATTAATCTTCAAGTAGAAGTCTGGAAAGTAAAAATTTTACCCGGCCTTTCCAAACAGTTTTCTGTTCCTTCACTTTTTCTCAACTGGCAAAATGTACTTTAAGGATTTCATTTTTCTCTGAACTGTGAATCTGCTGCCCAAGGCAAGAACCAACAAATGTGTGGTCAAATCCAGTCCAGCAAGTCTTATTTTCTTTGATAATGGCAACTTTGATCTTCCCAAGAAACCTATTCGGGGAAATGTTCCGTGCAAGTCTCACTGGTGCTTAAATTGATTAAGCCAAAAACAGAAATAGAAAAATTCTTTGCATTGTTGAGATGCTCAAGGGGAGATAGCAATGTACACTTGCAGCCCAGAAGGCCAAACATATTCCAGGCTGCATCAAAAGAAGTGTGGCCAGCAGGTCGAAGGGAAATGATATCCTCTCCCTCTATTTTGTTCTCATGAGACCCTATGAGAGTGTTGGGATGTTACTTCCAGGTCTGGGGTTCTCAGCATGGGAAGAACACAGATGTGTTGGAGCGAGTCCAGGGGAGGGCCACAAAGGTGTTCAGAGGGCTGCAGGACCTCTCCTATGGACACAGGCCAAAATTCAGGTTGTTCAGTCTGGGGAAAAGAAGGCTGCAGGGACACCTTATGGCAGCCTTCCAGTACCTAAAGGGGGCTTACAAGGAAGTTGGAGTGGGACTTTTAATAAGGCACTTTTGACAAGGGCCTGTAGTGATAGGGAAAAGGGGATTCAGCATTAAACAGAAAAAGAGTAGGATTAGATTAGATTTTAGGAATTGCTCACTATTAGGGTGGTGAGACACTGGAACGGGGTGCCCAGTGAGGTTGTGGAAGATCCATCCCTGGAAATGTTCAAGGCCAGGTTTGACAGCACTCTGAGCATCATGTTCATGGTCAAGTGGAAAGCGTCCCTGTCCCTGGCAGAGGGGTTGGGGCTAGATGATCTTTAAGGTCCCTTCCAATCCAAACCATTCCATAATTATATAGATCTAAGATTTTATGATTGATTTGCAACTTCAAGTTCTGAGAATTACAAATCAGTCTTTGTTCAAAGGTGGCTAGATACAACATAAGTTCCGTGGAGAAAATATAAAACCATGATTTACTAGAGGTTTTACTTGAACTCAAACCAGCAGCTCTTTGAATGGAAGAGTCATATTACTACTTTAAGAACAGTGCATTCTGTTCACATATTTTTCCTCTCAAAACAATTTCTGATATTGTACTAACTTAAAATTAAATGCAAACAGTACAAATATCTTCATCTACTACAGAAATATGATTACATCAATAAATTGGTTGGAGCATGGTTCTAATGACACCGAGGTTGTAGGTTCTATGCCTCTATGGGCTATTTACTTAGGAGTTGGACTCAATGATCCTTGTGGGTCTCTTCCAACTCAGAACATTCTGTGAAATTACCATGTTCTAGAAAAAGCTTTGGTTTATTAACAATTTAGCAATGAAAACAGAGAATATGTTACCCTCCAAGCATGTTTGGAAGGGATCATTTCCTAAGACTACTAGACTTATAAATAACTTTAGTGAGAGACTTCTGTAACATTGACCCCTGCATTTGGACTGCAGGAAAGCCTTAATGAGCTCCAAATGGAACTATGCATAGAGCCAGAAGGCAAGCTTGAAAGAGCAAAGGATGTGGTACACAAACTCCCAGTGCCTGTAGCAGTTTTCTCTCTGAATATGATTTTGCTATGAAGAAATTTGAGTGCAGGATATTTTGGCCCACTATTTCAATGGAGGCTTTTCAAAATCATGTATCAATTTAAAAACTGGGTTTTTTAAATCATAAACAAAAGTAAAAATATTTCTTCAGGTTGGAAAGAATTTAGTTTGTTAAAAAGTGGTTTGGTGGAATGTTTTAAAATATATCAATGAGGGGGGAAAAATCTGAAAACATTCCCCTTTACTGTTCCTATGATTTTATCTTTTTTTGATGACCAAAGTCCAGCTTTATGACATCCATTAGCATTGAAGGCATTCTGCAGACCACTCAGAATTATGCATCTGAATCCTGTGGCAAAGCAAGAACAGAATTTTAATTTCTGAATGAAAAAACATTGGTGAATAGCCATGTTTCTATTGTTTCTAATATCAAAAAGAAAAAAAACCAAACAGTAAATTACTTTTGAATTAGAAACAAATATTCAGTTAAGAGAAAAATTTTAATTGTAAGCAATATCTAAAATAGATAATTTTAAGCTTTTAGCTTCCTTTTTTTTCAGTGTAGTAAAAGATAAAGTAAATGAATTGCATTTTTAACTGAAATATTAAAACAATTTCATAAAGTCTTAAATTATTTTTCAGAAAGGTCTTTTAAAAGCTTTAAGTGAAACAATTTTGCAACTGACAAGAAATTTTAAAATATTTCAACTCCAAGGAAGGAAAACAGAAAAGGAATATATACAACAGCTCTCCAGAATGAAAGTCTAATTTGTTGTTGTTATTCTAAAAATGATCATATTACATCTTCAAAAGACTTGTGCTTTACTATATTCTAATGGAATTCTTGTAATTATTTGGTTCAGCAGCATACAAACATCGGTGGGTCTCATCTAAGATTTATCAAATGAGGTGAGATGCTCATGATCTGCTGTGGATTGACCTCTGAATTTGGTTAACATATTATGGTTTTCTACCAATTTACACACTGCAACTGCACTGCAAACTGCATTTCTTGAATGACTTTCTGATTGAGAAACTAAATATAGGTCTATACTGTGTGTGCAGCTCCATGATGAGCCAACTGTAGCTACAGGACCATTCCCACAACTAATGTCCCCAGGTGATGCCACCACTCTCCTCGCCTGAGATTTCAAAAACCTCCACAGAGATACAGTGTGATCAGACTGCTGAAGTGAGCCAGGCTGAGGGTCTAAGTACCATTTAAATCCATTTTAAGTGGATTACTGGGATTATGTGACCACTTTAGATTCAATTGCCTGTGTGAGATCTCTGTTATGACTTAAGAGACTTAGGCTAATATCTGAGTTTCCCACAGTGGAACTGAGAGGTGCAGTCAAAAAACCAGGTGCCAGTCCGCTGGGAGGTGGGCTGCATTGGAACTTGTCACAAACAAACACACATACACATGCAAACATGACTGTGACTGCCATTTCCCAGTCGAAACTGATAGCTTGTTGTATACATCTCCCCCGCACTGCCCTCCTACTGATTTCTGTGTTTGATTTACCGCCAGCAAGGCAGAAGGTGAGAGACATTCACATTGGCAGGCCCCAATACTCCCTGTAGTCTGGTAGTATTGAACTATTTGCAGCCTCCTCTGCCTTTCTCACTTCCAGTTCAATGGTTAGCAACCTATTTTATAACATCTCTCTTCTGAGAACGAACCATTTCGCTTTATATACTGTTTTGGGTCATGGGAGAAGCCTCACACCAAACCTCATCAAGGGAGATGGTAACTTTCTTTCTCCAGTAACAGGAGAGCTCGTTGTCTAAGGTCCCAGCTGAACACATCTCAGGTGTTTGCCTTAGTCAGGTCCTATGACAGTCATGTAACAAATTTTCAATTTCTGCTGAGAATTCCAAGTATTTTTTTAGAAGAAGAACAGAAAAAGAGGCTTCTGCTACAGAAAATTGCATATCTTCTCCTTTCTACCACAGTTGTAAAACCTCATGTCTTCTCTGTACACAAATTCTGACAAGAGGGTATCTGTTCCCATTCTGTGCTTCAGTCAGAAAATCCATCTCTTATATTACTCAAACCACTCCATGTTAATCACATGTGTAGAATGTTACACATTTTTTCATTCACTTTTTGTTTTGTATTTTTTGTGAACACCTGGAAAATATATTAAAGCCATTCTATGACAGCACAGTGAGATATATAGTTTGTGCAGACTCATTTTTCAATCAATGAGAATTAAGACTAGAACTCTCAATCTGTTTAAAATGCATAGAAATTGTAAATACCCTGTTTCTAGGCTGATGCTGCACTTTAATGTCCATGCAACATATATTCAACAGTGTTTTAGTTCTCAGATCAAATTATCTGGATGAGATTGGAGCTCAATTGCGCTTGTGTCATAAGACAAACACAGGACTATTTTTCACAGCTCTCTAAAAGACTCTATGTGAATAGCAAATCAGCTGCAAAAAGACAATGAGCCACAGAATTTATCAGAAATTTTAAAATTCAAAAGATAAATTACATCTTAGACCTTATAATGTTGAGAAAGGGCTATTAGTGCCATAAAGGAATGGAAAAATAATTTACTTGCCCTGGTAGAATGACTTTTTATGTTTAGAATTCCTTTATTTCTCTACAAAATTACCATTTTCAGTTAATAGAGTAGCCCAGTGTTTCAGCAAGGGGAGATATATACTAAAATGACACCCATAGATTATCAGTAATTTTATATTAATACTTTTGCATTCAAAAATCTGTCTTGATTCTTGCAGTTTTAAAGCATCTTTATTGTTCTAGAAAGATCTAGAACAATCTTTTCAGGTTTTTTTTTACATTTGTTTTTTATATAAATTTATTTCTGAATAGCATTATGGTGTTGGACTGATGCTTGTACTAAAACATCTATTCCACAATTTGTGGACATAAATGGTAGTAGAATTGCATTTAAATAAATATTGGTTGTTTATTGCACAGAGTAGACTCTTTCTTTCACTGGCTGTGCAAATAGAAAATGTTCAGTTAGTATCTAACAGTAACAAAAGACTTATTAATTTTGAAGTAAAAATTATTTTAAAGAAAAAGCTCAAGTCAAATGGTTAGTTAGTCCAAATTTTCAAAACCCCACTGACTGAAAGAATATTGCCTGACCTTTACTAGCTATGACTCCTTCAGGAAATACACATTTTTTTAAATGGACATACTACAGAGATGCAGCACAGGGCAGTATTTAGGTGCTTAACTTTCCTCATAGTTTTCAGAATGACACTAATGTGATTCAGGCTTATATTAAACTGAGCTATCAAATGGCTTCTTGTATTGACTTGTTAAGGGCTAAATCTAGTGGAATGTGGCACTGTTTCAAACCATTCTTTGCTACTATTATCCAGTTGGTACTTTGGCATTGGTTGGCCTTGGCATTTTCACCAGGCTTCATTGAGAAGGTTTTCAGACCACTGTTTGAATTTCTAAAATTATTTCTTAGAAGATAATACAAATTAACTATTTTGTCTTTCATGCAATCTAAAGCCTTTGTGTGAAGCAATTTTCTTGATATAAAAGAAACATAGGAAGAAACAGGAAACTCGACTTGAATAGCCAGTAATGACACAATACGCTTTCAGATTCCTTCAGGGGATTGATAAAATTACTTCAGAAGAACAGAAAATTTGTGAGACTAACCAACCATCTTCTCAGTATCCATATTATTTCTGATAGTAGACAAAAGTAGATCCTTAGGAAAGAATATTCAAATATTACAAGGATTATGGTGAATGTCTCCCAGAATTTTCTGCCAGCCTCCAGCAAATTCACTACTTAGGAATTTCTTCAGCTAGAGAGAAAATAGTCTTCATCTCATGACAACATAACGTTGTGACCTGCCTCTGAGGCAGGATAAGTGATGTTCCTGTTAATAAATCCCCTGGGGTAAATTAGAGTGAAATGACACTGAATGGCTGGTGTGTATATATGAGGCAGATTTATTTTAAAACTATTTAATTGCAACAGAAAGGAGATACGTGGCCATTTTCGTTCTTTTCTATAAAACTGCAAAAGAATCATAAGGAAAAGTCCTATGAAAAATAATGAAAAAGACCCAAACAAGAGTAGATAGTGGAGAGGAAAGATATCACCACCTATGAACTGAGCAACAAGACTTGATCCTTGTAATTTTAATGTCTGTGGTTGGAGTAATGGTTGCAATCTGGATCCATCAGGGGTAGGGACCAAAACAGGTGCTCCTCAGGTTTTATACATTCCAGTTAGCTTGGAAACACCTAAATCCCTCCCCTGAGAGGGAATTCTCCATATCCAGTGCAACACAATGAGGCATGCACAGTTTTCTGATGGAGAGTCCCCAATAAGAGTGAGAGGGTGCTTTGGGGTCTTGGTGATCCATAGCTCCATCTAGGGATACAACTGTTTGTCACTGCTTCTTGCCGTATCACAGCTGCGTCTTATGATGACAGGGGGGAGTTGGCATCAAAAGAAAAGATCCGCTTCATACTGGCCGTTCCCCTTTGCTGGTTTGAAAGATATTATGTTTCCAAATGTTGTGGATAAAATCAACCACAAAGCAACATAGATAGAGAGTGGTTAAGTTGCCACAGAGAGTTTTGTTTTCTGAGGACCTTGGTTTTGAACACATAAAAAGTTTTTGCATCCACACACCCTACAGCAAGAAATTTTAATGTTGAACTACATTGTGTATGAAGGATTATGTATCTGATCTTGTTTGTTAGTAGGTCACTCACTTTGTCTGCAATGTCACATCACTGCAAGCAATTCTATTACAAAATTCTTCTAGTTCTCTGGGCTGAGTAGTCCGCATCTAATTTGATCCTTTCTCTCAAGGAAACCACTCAGTGTGTTTGGTTTCTTTGGTCACCTTCCACTGATTCCTCTCTGTTTCTTCTGTATTACTCAACTATGAGGAATCAGAACTATTCAGTGTGCAGGATATGGAAAAAAATACAGGTTTATGCAATTGGTGATATTTTATGCTTTGTTCCTTACTCCTTTCCCAGTAAGGAAAAATTTTATTTTTCTCACTACTGCTGAACGTTGAGCTTTTATAGAAGAGTCTAGTTCTGAAGTTCATGAGGTATTTATGATTGTTTATCCCCATGTTCATCAACTTAAACATGTCTACATTGAATTTTATTTACTGTTTCCTGTTTACCTTCTATTACTTCTATGCTGATACCAGTGATGTTTCTTTATGGCGTCTAGTTAATTGCCTCAGCTGTTCAACGTAGAAATGCAGTTGCTGAGGAGAATGATAGCCTAAAATGAAGACTGCTATAAAATAAAGTTGACATCTCATAAACATGTCTGATTTTATTAAATAAAAATAGACAATATATACCCATATCTGACCTGTTGATTATTTTACTATTCCTCTGGCATCCTGCTTCTATTTCTTTTTAATATTCAGAAATATCACAAGTACAAAATAAAGATATAAAAATGATGTTTCGTGTTTCAAATGAATATAAGACTGGGAAATAGGTGTTCTTCATAACACTACCAGTCTTGGATCTTTATTCTAGTTTCACAGATTTACCACGAAGTTACATCTGGGTTAATTTTTCCTCTGTGTGATATCTCATTTCTCTGGCTCAGAGCTGATATGTAGAGATTATCAAATGTCAAATGCAAATGTAAAATGGATCCACACCATACAAAATAGTCTTTTACAGATATTGAGCTGACTATTCCCTTTAAATGTTAATGAAACTGTTGTAATTACTGAAATACCAAACCAGCCTAAGAGCTGGAGATCACAGCTGTAGCCCATTGCTCATAAATTACTGGCACAGGCACTGTCTTTGCAGAAAGAGTTGTACACTAACTTGTTCATCATGCCTCCTTTTTAAATAAGGTATGGAGACAGAGTCCAAGGAGCACAGCCAGAAACCACTCAGGGACCTTTTTGTTCTACTAAAGAAGTATAAATCTTGCCCCCAACCAGGCTGCCCATCTTCCTGTCTGTGTGTCCCCCTCCTTTTTTTTCACAGACATAGAATCGAGATTATAACCTAAAAACTATTGAACACACAGTAAAATAAAGCAAGCATCTCTAAAACTTTTTTTGAAAAAATAAAGATCCATTTATTATATTTTAATCTAGAATTTTCAGATTTTTAGTTATGCTTGTTTTTTCTCTCTTTTTCCTTTTTTCTTTTTTTAAGCAGGAAAACTAACTGTGTACAAAAGTAGACAGGCAGGATGGGGGGAAAGTGAACTGAATAATGGGGGAAAGGGTGGCACTGCTGCATTTTCTTCTATTTTTTCAGCCAGCAAGCCTGTAACACAGATGCAGTGAAAAGGAAAATAGAGTACTTGAATGGGGTAAGTAACCTCAAGACAAAAAATGTCTAAGGGCTATGCAAGCATAACTAGGCAGTAAAGAACCAGTGATATCTATACTAAAGAAGGCTGTTGACACCTTGATTCTTTGATCTGTGAACTGTGTGACAGGCTTGCAAACGGATAGTTTATTATCTGGGAGGTGAATAGCAAAGTCCTACAGCTTTTCACAGGGTTAATACGTATAAAACAGCCATTTAGATGTGCACCAGGAACAGAGCGTGGGAGGAGTTTGCTTCAGCATGCAAGGAAGTTGTACGTGCGCCTGTGCCTATATGTATGTCTACGCATATGTGCTTGTGTGGAGCACTGCGCGGTACCCAGCTGGTCACATCCACTGCAACTGGGAAGATCCACACCGAAGCTGACCATGGAATTGCCAAATCCTTTTAATTCACCTTCCGATGATACTGAAGGTGGCCTAAGCCCGATTGGGACCTTATTCTTATTTTCACGGAGGATCGCTATCGTTACACTCCATTTGAATTCAGGAATAAGCATCTCATGACGCCATGCTCCACTGCATCGGAACTGTATGAGCAAGGCGGTTCTTGCACAGAGAGGGAGAGACGGAGAGAGGCAGAGACTTCCCAGGCTGAGAAGAAGAAAAGACATTATCTTGTTTTGATGTCTGTGGGTTGATTTTTTTTTAAAAGAAGTCTGCAGCTCAAAGGTATTGGAGTAATATTTCTGTAAGCCTTGTCTCAACATTAATAAATTTATCTGTATCAACAGCAGAGCCAGATAATTCTGCTGTTGTTCTTACAGGGATCTGTTGTTTCATGGATCACATAGGAAATTCCAAAGAGCAACAATCTTTGTGTTACCTGACATTATATGAGCTTAGTCATTCAAGGCAAATAACTCATGTTTGAAAGGAGCTTGCATCTCACCTAAGCTTATTTAAGTGAGCAGTCTTTCCTCAGGTGCAGACACTTCATTTTTTTCTTGCAGTCATTTTTGAAAATATGTTTAGCATGAAATCTATTATTGATGTGTGGTTACTTTTTCTGTTGTGTTTTGCTTTTGTTTTTTTTAAGACATCTCTTTTAGTTGCAGACAAGTAAATGTGAAATTACAAGGCAGTAATTATTGATTTTGGGATAGTAAAGTCCTTTGAAAGCATATTGGTATGTGATGAGTATAGACAGGCTACCTGGATTTTTTCATCATCTTTACTCCACATCCATGTAACCGTAGAACAGTCAAAAGATGGTCATGGTAATATTCGGAAATAAAAGGAACAAGAATGTTGCTCAGATAAATGAAAATTAGCATTATGAAGCATTAGGGACTTGTTTTTTTCAGATTATATTATTTCTCAAGCAAAAAATAGAGTTGATTGGCATGAGCAGTTACAACTGGATACAAATATGTTTTGTAAGGAAAAATACATTTGCAATGAAAGTTAGGGGAAAAAGATCTTATACCTTGGGTATATGAAAATAAAAGTATGAAATACTCAAACTTACATTATTGAAACTCGTTCAGTGATTAAAAACTGAAATGAGAAAAAAAGTAGAACAACGACTTTGCTTGCCTGATATGGTAATTGGGTAATAAGATATATTCTACTACAAATCAATTTCCTCATTCCAGTTTAAAAGTACAATATAGCTCTGGCAAACTAACATCTTTATGGTCCTATGGATTGACATCACAAAGCTGTAGTCTTCTTTTGAAATCTATGGAACTGTGATAAATCTTCATGGCTCTGTATTCTAAAAGGAAAAAGGATTAAAGAAAGATTTTCAAGAGTGGCATATTACCTCCTCTACACTATTTGGAGATGAAAGGATTGCATTATGGTGGACTAGCAGTTATCAGTTTTTCATGGGATTAATAATTAAATAGAATTTATAGCAACGGGGAAATATCATTACAGTACAAAGATTTAAACAATGAAAAACTTTTTAAACCACTAGAGCTTAAAGATGGAATTATAGCCTATGAGTATAGAGTGTATAGAAAATCTGCCTTTAGGATATGTGGTTTTTTAATTGCATCTTTTATTAACAGACAAAACCAGAAAAATTACCATCCTAATAGACCTATCCTTGTTTCTTGATGAATAATGTCAAATGAGTTATAAAGGACAGTAACTGTTATGCACAGATGCATATTGAGATTTATTTTATTTGAGTGGCCATTCTCTATGAACGGCATCTATGATTATTACGGCTTTCATTATAGCTCCTGGAATCTTTATTTGTAATCTCTAGTAAATTTTGGAAAAGTGTTCATTGGGAGGTACAGAAGAAAGTAAAACCCTAAGGACAGAGGCTTCTTGATGCAAAACAGTAAATGTGCTTTGGGTTGCAAGGACTGGTGGAAGAAAATTTGTGTTGTTTCTTTGCTAAAATGGCCAGGGCTGGTCAGGGGTTCTCACTTGCTTGTTCTCTTGTTTTTCAAGTTGCCTGGGAAATATTTTGCAATGCAGGCTTTTGGGATCATTCTACAAAGTGACAGAAACTACATGACTTTCGTGGATGTGAATGTTGATCCTGGTTGTGTCATCTGGCAATGAGTTGCCCCATTCATGTGATTTACCAGATGCAATTCAGCAATGAGGTCTTCATGTGTTCTTGGACCTCTAGGCTGAACACAATTTTCTTTTTCCAGGTTTATTGAAGGTAAAAATCCACAATGGGAAAATAGGTTCATCATCGCTATAAATATTTTAAATCTAGCCTTTCTTCATATTCTATTCTTGTTTAGCTTTGTAAAAGGCTATGTTTAATATGTCCTCAGCATCCAAAATTTTATTAAATACTTAATTAAACTACTGAGACAGGAGTTTTTCATTTTGTTTTATTTTTCTTTGGTTTGCTTTGTTGGGTTTTTTCCTGAATTCATAATTTAGCCTAATTCTTCTAATTTAGCACAAAGAGTGGATGCCTGAGTCTATCACCTTCCCTTATTTATCAGTGTAAGACAAAAATTTCAAGCAGAGACAATGAGTTGTTCACGATAACCTCAAATCTTTTTCCATAGCAGCATACGCTGGCTCCATTTCCATGGGATACCTTATACCTTCAGTAGTAGGCTAAGGTTAGTCCAAGTATTACAGGGCTCGATAAAGCCACATCAAAGTTGTATGACAAATTCCTTTTATAAAGTCATTGAAAGTTAATATGAATTTTTATTAGGTTCTCTTGCTCCCCTAGAAAAATAAACTAACAAATATGAAGCAGAATTTAATTACCACATGTAAATATGTATGGCAGTTTAATGATTGCAATGAATTGACTATACTATGTTTAATTTAACAATCTATTATTAATATCCCTTATAAAGAAACTTGAAATTTAAAGTACATGGCATTAAGAACACAGTTGTCAAAGATTCAACTACAATAATTTTAAGATATTTTAACTAGTTGTATAAACTTGCTGCCTCTTTCAGATCCAGGCTTGCAAATAGAGGGACATGTAACAAATCATCCTCTCACATAAGGCTGTGCCTCACTGTTTTTTTCCTTCCTAACTGGTGACATCAGCCTCAGAAAAAGAGATTTACAGGGAGTTCAAAGGATTCCAAATAGGCATGAACAAAATGTCTGAAGAGACTTCAAGGTTTCTGTCAGGCCATGGAAATGAACAGATATTCCTTGATCTAAAAGTAAAGCCCAAACCATCCTCATACACTTAGTAGTAATGCTCTGGTTTTTTATTCTGCTTGTGAACTATCCACACATAGAAGACTGAGGTTTTTATCCAGATAGTCAATTTGTTCCAGTCCACATCTTTATTTCGGCTGAAGAAACCTATTATTGGCTCAAACAACAACTTTCCCAGTTGAAAACACATGTAACATTTTAGTAATCTAGATTTATGTCAGGTAGGTCATGAACTTTTATTGTATTCCTGTGGTAAATAACATAAACAAGCAGAAAAGCTGTTGACCACTTGTAGTGAACTGACTCCCCTATTCCAGTCCGAAGACAGTTTCAATGGAGCAAAAAGAAAAAGCTTGCATAGAGCTGTAGAAGCCACAACAAATTGATTTTTTCCCCTGCTTTTGTTACCTCATGGAATTTCTACAACATGAGAGCCAAACATAGTTTCAGCTGAGATTTTTCTTCCTATTTTAAGGAGAAATTATACACTTAAAACAAAATATCTTGCACATATCCAAATTCTAAACAATTAACTGGGTAAACACTTTGCTTAAGTGACAAAATAAATATTTTCCTGCTTCTATGTGTTGCTCATTTGTTTGCTGTAGGATTTTGCTATCTTCCAGCTCACTGAGTGGACAGTTTATACAGAGTTTTCTTGAACAGATTGCACTTCTTAAAGGATTATCTGTTTCATACCTGAAAGTATTACACAAAAGCTTATAATTAATGGCACGATTTGTGAAGCTAGGCCAGCAAAAAGCTTTTAAATCCCTGGCATCTTCAAGCTTGTGTGTCATACTTCTTTCAGTAGTGTGGGCAATACCTCCAATCTAACTTTTCTTCTTGGACCTCCTGAGATTATTTAGAGCTATCTTAGGTGTCTAGATCTTGCTTTTCTGTGTGCAGTACAGTCATGTTCTCAGGATATATCTATATTGCTATCAGAAGTGTGTCACCTCCGTACATAAGCGTACCTGGGTAACTTTTCCATAGCTGGCTCAAATGCCACAAGAAATGCTGGAGCATTTTGGAAGTGACTCTGTTTGCTCTCCTGAGCCACTTGGTATTTAAATGATCAGCCCTACCTTTTTTATCTACTATATATATTTGACTTAGAATGGGTGAATTTATTCATATTCTGAACATATATGTTGTAGTCACACATGCACTATTATTATGGTTTTAACTTGAGTTAAACCATCACTAGAAATATGCACCTGCAACTGTCAGTGCACCCCCTCCTGAAATATTGGAGACAAAGGATGAAACACCATCTGCAGGGTTTTTTTTCTCCAGTGACTGTAAGGTGAAAATGATTAGCATAGATGATTAGCTTAGACCAGCTGTCTTGCTTCCAGTTGGATAAAGTTAGATAAGGTGAATTAGTTTATTTCTTTGCTAAGCTGAGTCTTGAAGGTGATAAGGCTATTAGTTTATTTCTTTGCTAAGCTGAGTCTTGAAGGTGATAAGGCTGTGTAGAAAAACTCTGATTTCCACTAGAGTGATGGGGATAGTCTTGCTTTCATCACCAGTATCCTCAGTGGCTCACTACCTCAAGCAGAGGTGACTTGGGTCCATGGATCCCACATGAAAGAAAAAAAAAAAAGTTTTTTTCCATCTGAATCAGTTCCTTCCTCTGGTCATATACTTACTTGTGCTTTTTACAAAGAAAAAGGATTGAGTAACCTTAGGAGGACAAGGGGTATTGCATTTGTTTACAACTGCACAGACATATGCTAGAGCAAAGAGACTGTAAAGCCATAGTCTCAAAAATCATTTTGGTGTTCCCTTACGGGCTACAGCAGTGAATATGCTGTTTGTTGTGAATCCCCTTCAATGAGTCTGGATCTTCTCCATTAAATATTGAGAAATCTTTAACTCCCCAAGTCAAGACTGCAAATTCCAAGTCCAGAGAAGGCACATGGCTTTCATTCACTGCAGTGCACAGCAACACAATTTAACACACCTTTTCTGAACCTATGCCATGCAACAATCATACCTTTCCTCCTGAGTTGTTGTTGATGCAGGATTATATCCAGCCTTGGCATGCTTCTGTTGCTATATTTCAGGAACAAGGATACCAAGTTGTCCTAGTTTTGCATTGCTTAAATGAAGATCCAGACTCTGATTTCCTCTTGGCAGCAAACTTTGGAAGAGCCGTCTGGACCCTGAAGCAGTTCCTCTCAGCACTCCCACATCTGTATCTGAACATTCCCCGCCATCCTTCCAGCTCTCAATGTCAGCAGGTTTGGACTTTGGACTGCAGGTTGATTTTGGAGGGACAGTCAGGCACCCAGGCAGAAAACTCATCCTGAGTGCAGAAAAGTATCAAGGTTGTACCAAGACATATATTTGTCTGATCATATATCACCAAACCCAAATATACATACACATGAACAAAAAACTGACCAAAAATTTTATAGAACAGGGGATTCTGTTGTAGATTTTTTTCCCCCCATTTTCTTTCTTCCATCCCTCTCCTTTGGGGTAGTGTTTCTGGAATAATAGGGCATATCTTTTATTTTCTTTCTTTGGAGAGAAGTTAAAAAAATCAAAATTTCTGGAACTTTGCTGGTGTGGTATTTCATTTCACGCATTACATTTTAAACAAATATGCTTATTTTTATTATTAAAAACTTGACTCTGCCTTAGTAAGTCAAGTATGACAGCCACCTCCAGCCTCAACAATTACTTTTCACTACTTACAAAAGCTATTTTTAAAGGCAACTTGTAATTAGATTAGTGAAGCTGTTTAACAGACTAAGCGTATCTTGAATAAGTGAACAGAAATGTTTAATCTGGAGTGATTTACAGGGAGACCCACATTTAATTTTTATTCCAATGCAATATTCCAAAGTCCTAATCTTTGTACTTGCATATGTCAAAATAACAGAAGCTAGTCTGTAATAGAAAGGCACAAAAATCTGCATTCCTCCTCTACATATTCTTACATATGCTTGCAGGCATCTTATATGTGTGTGTGTTAATGCAGGTGTTCTGTGTACATGTGGCAATGAATATAAATGCTTCTGATGGTGGATGCTTACAAGGAATGTGGCTCACATACATGAATTGTTGATTATATGAATGTTAGCATCCATTTGTATGAGCTGCAATGCATGAATCAAAGCACTTTAATCTACAAAGGTATTCCACACAACATGGATTCGTTGCCATAGCATTTATCATGCAAAGTCTGGCCCCAGTTCATTTCTGAATTAAATAATACATCTCCAAGCAGCTATAAGCAGCTATAAGCAGCTTGTAATATATTCTGTGGCAGAGAATCCATGTCAATATAGCAGCCATTTTCACCCCAACAACCATGGAATTTTTTAAATGTAAGTAGTTGTGTCTGGGGTGCAGAGAGTAGTATCTCTTCTGCCTCTTATGTAGATGTATTTTTAAATTTTTGGCTCCTTTTCTCCTTTTAGCTTAATTTATAGCTTAATTGAAATAGCTTTTTCTATTGCTTCCTCCTATTCATAGTAGCTAAATAATTAGCATAATTTTCCTCATTCTCACATACTGTGTGTTCTCTTTGAGCCAGAGTCTACACTATAATTTTATGGGACCTTCAAAATGTTAAAGGACAGTCAGCTCTACTCTGACACCTTTGGAATCAAGAAGACCTGACAAGTGGGATCACAGCCTTGATTTTGGAAAATCTAGTTTCAAGATGTCATTCTGCTTCAGATTTCTTGTATGGACTTTGGCATGGCCATCGAGTATCTAAGGTCTGCGTATGATATTCATCTTCTATAATGATGGACAGAGATGCACTATGCAACACCACTGGTGAGAACAGAGTTAAAATCTGTCCTACCCTTGAATTTATGCATAAAAAGGTATAGAACAAAATGAAGTACAATACAGAAAGATTTAGGATGACACTGACACAATATCTGCATTTTAATGGTGCATCCTTTCATGCACATTTTACAAGAAAACTGTGAACGCTATGAATCACATAACCACAGCATCACAGAATATGCCAAGTTGAAAGATACCCACAAGGATCATTGAGTCCAACACCTGGCCCTGCACAGCACCATCCCTAGGAATCACACCATGTGCCACTCTCAAGTGTGGAGAGTGGCAAGGTCTCTCCTGAACCCCCTTTTCTCCAGGCTAAACAACCCCAGTTCCCTCAGCTGCTCCTCATAGGATTTGTGCTTGAGACCCTTCACCTGCTCCATTGCCCTTCTCTGGATATGCTGCAGCACCTCAATGTCCTTATAGTGAGGGACCCAGAACTGGACACAGGACTCAAGATGCAGCCTCAGCAGTACCAAGCACAGGGGGACAATCACTGCCCTGGTCCTGCTGCCCACACTATTCTTGATCCAGGCCAGGATGCCATTGGCCCTCTTGGCCACTTGGGCACTCTGATAGTTCATGTTCAGCCAGATATCGACCAGCACCTCCAGGTTCTTTTCTGCTGAGCAGCTTTGTAGCCACTCTTCTGCAGCCTGTAGTGCTACAAAAGGTTGTTGTTATCAAAGTGTGGGCCCCAGCACTTCACCTTATTGAACTGCATACTTTTGGCCTCATCCCATCAAACCAGTCTGTTCAGATCCCTCTGCAGAACTTTCCTGCCCTCCAGCAGATCGACACTGGCATCCAACTTAGTGTTGTCTGTGAATGTACTGAGTACTAACTTGTACTGATCAAGGCAGAAACATATGGTCTTTGAGGCAGGAGGTGGTTCTTGGACTTGCAGGAATGCTTCTGTCTTTCACATCCTAAGTTTTGCCGCTCTGTCATGCCAGGCGTCTGAATAATTTCTCAGACAGCTCTAACTTTTAATAATTTTATCTGTCATTACCTAGAGAAATGTGGCAAAAGTGTTTGTATGATGTTATGACACAGATGACACACTTCCATTTTAAATGGGGAGTTTAACTTTGTAGTTGTTTCTCTAAATGAGACAAGTAACTTGCAGGAAGATGTGGTTGGGAAGGAGAAGAAAGCACAAAAAATACATGTTAATAAGATTGCAAAGAATACTTCTTGGACATACTAAAGATTCATTACACAGACTGAAGGGCTATATTATCTAGCAGCATAACTTGTGCTTTGACAGAGGTTTAGAACACTGTTTTTGCTTGAGTGGCATGGAATAAGGTTTATGAGTGGAGAATAGCATCTTCTGATTATAGCAGATGAGACAGCAACAGACATCCGTTTAGGACACTAATTCTGACAGACAGAGTGGCTGAGCAATACTTGGAACTTTGCACTAAACTAGGTTGTCTTCCTGGATGTAGCCTTGTGCAACCTCAGTTAATGTATTCCAAAGAAAATGTAAGAAATTTTCCTTTCTTTTGTAACATGTATGTTGTGGGCAAGCCCAAAATAATATTTTTAAAGTGGACAACAGGTAGGATAGACACAGATTTAGATTTTATAGTCTACTAGCTCAGTATGTTCTCCTATAAGTTATAGGGTATCATGAGGGAAACTGTGCTCAAGCTCCTGTCAGTACCAATAAATTGATATGGAAGAAGAAGAGGTCAAATTCCCATGTGATACAGAACACATCACTTAGGAGTGTTTAGGGATATCAGTCAATTTTGCCTACTCTCTACCTCATAATATGTGAAGGGGGAATAAGGACAAGAAGAACAACTTGGAGTCTGATTTCTAGGTTGTGGAAGTATGCAGTAAATCAACAGAGGTGCTGTAAGTCAGGAAAGGAATCAGAATAAGGGAACAGCAATACTATTCACTTCTTATTTCATCTCTATTTTAGGGATTCACCTACATAAAAAAATATTCTTACTACCCACAATTTCATCAAAATTGCCTCAAATTCTGTATAAATTCTCCTCTTAAAATGTGAAACTGTTGATGTGTCTGTATAATTTGCTAAGAATTTTGCCTGCCTTTTTTGAAGAGATACAATCATTTGTCAAAACTTAATTCTGTGTTGTTTTTATTTGTCCTAGTTATTCTCTACAAATCACAGTATACTGATTTATATAGAAGACAGCTAACAGTGATATAGCCCAATAACCTTAAATTAAAAAAAGGAGCAAAGTATGAAACAGTGATCATTAATTGCATCAGATTACAACATCGGGCCAAGCAGTGCAGTTGAGGTTCAGACATCCCTGAAGGAAAGACATGAAAATGCTAGGAAACTGAGAAAAATATGACAGAAATAAGATCTAAAATGATGCTGATGACACAGCTTTTTTATAAAGTTCTCTATTTCACAATGTAGATTAACTTATATTCCTTTCTGGAAGCTCATTACAAACTTGTGTCATTCCTTCTTCCAACATCATCTTGTCATTTAAAGAGCTTTCCAGTAGTCCAAAGAGGACACCTTAAAACATTCATGCAAATGTGTTGATGGGAACAAAGCAACAGATCTGAAATATTTGGTTCCAGTCATTTGCATTTCAGCTGCACAGTGTCTAAAACATTGCAAACATTTGTTTGGTTGGGAAAAATATAAACAACAGAAATAAAGTTATTCTTCAAATAAACTCACTTGTTGTATATTCTTCAAATAAACTCACTTGTTGAATTGTTTAAAAACAAGTGGGGGAAAAAAGTTGTGGTATGTGTTTAAAATAAGATATTTTTATAAAAACCAGTTTATCAAAGCTTTGGGAACAATGAGAGGAAAACATTTCTGCATTAACTCTGAACTCAGCAAAAATTCTTGGCTATTATTTCTGCTTCTCCTTTCAAGTCACAAGGAATTAGAAATAAAGTTCTGTTCTTAACTACAAAGCCAGAATTGAGAGCATCCAAGAACTGGTTAATTAGGCTTACTAGGAAAGAATGTGAACTTTACTGGTATGCACACTTGTTTTGTTTTGTTATTTGCATATTTGGTGAAATTTGTAATATGGCAAAATAATAAAAAAAAAGAAATACAATGATTTTCTCCAATAAACCTTCATTGTAAAGATCTACATTAAACAGGTAAGAAGGTAACCTTTCTTTTACAAATGTATGACAAATGTATTGTTGATAATGAGTAGCCTCTGAATTTTCCTTTCAAAGCCTCTTAAGGGTTTGGAATAAAATGGCTTTCTTTGTACTATCATAGATGAACCCCAAGCTCATTTTGCCAGCCCGTAAAATATCAATATGTAGCATTGCTAAAATTACCAAAGTTTTTTAATTTATGAGTTTAAAAAAACACCCAGATTTATGCAAGCTTATTGTCCTGCAAACAGACTTTCTCTTATGTAATCAGCTTTAAACTCACACCAAACATTTGATTTTGTCTTTTAAGAATATCTGTATCCTTTTTATATTTTTGTCTTTAAAAAGTGAGAGCTTATCATATTGTATCCATACTAACATGTGTATTCTGGTCTAGAGTGTTTGCTAAATTGAGTTAAATTAAGTAATAATTGCTTAACTTAAAAGATTCAAAAGCACTAAAAATCCATATGCTGTAAGCTATGAATTCCTTTTTTGCACCTTAGAGTGAAAAGTTTCTGACGTATGCTTGTCATATATATATATATATATATATTGAGGTTACGGGTTCAGGTTATACTTGTATGATTTTCCTCTCATTCTAAGATCAAAACCATCAATGCTGCTACGTGAATGGATCAATGAGGAAATGAGCAATTAGAGTTTTAGCCACATGGGGGGCTAATGGTGCAAGCCTCAGTAGACAAGTGACAGTCATGCAAAGCAATCAACATGCCTAGCAATATTTTGTGTCCGTAGGAGATGTAGGCAAACAAGTCAGAAAGTGCTTGCAGCAGCAATTAATAATTTACGCTTCATATATCCACCCTGTGATTAGATTCCATCAAAAGGAATGAATAGCATTTCCCATCAGATGCCCACCAATGTGAGTCATAGAGGACTTTCCTCAGGTATGTGTAGGATCTAATTTGAGGTAAAGAAAGAACTGAAGAGTGATCAATCAGAGCAGTTTTACTTCTTTATCTCGAGGACAATATCAAAATTTAAATCAATAAATATTTCAAAACCTGGTGGTTTTAACATCTACTAAAAAATCTTAAGGTACTGTTTCTCATTGAAATCCTGAGCTATGTGTCCTTTGAAAAAGAAGGGAGGCCTTGAGTTGTAATAATATCATATCTCTGTTAATGACATAGAGGTATAATTATTTCTCTTGGAAGGTAAGGGTTAAGAATGAAGGAAGTAAAAAAGTATGCAAGGATAAGTAGAAGTAGGGAAAAATGGATTTTGAATTTTGATCATATATCACCAAAAGGGGTATTTAAGATATTTTTGCATAACATTTGCAATCACTTCGCATTTACTGTGGATTTCTAAAAAGCCTAAATTGCATGGTTTGAGGATAATATTTGCATTTTTTTTTTATTATGCAGCACATTTTTATAATAGAATAGTGTTTTCAGACAGGAGTAATATATAGAATCTTTTTACTTAAAAAAAAAAAAAAAAGGTTGAACTAACCGGGGAGGATGTTGTCTTCCTTTTCTCCCTTTTTTCTCCCATAGGAGATATAAAGACCTATACTCACGTTCAAAATACATAAGAAAAAATGTTACAACAGACTTTTAGCACAACCAATCTGAAGACCATTTTCCTGACATAAATATTTCATATGCAGATCTTCTATTTCTACACACTATACATAATGACTAAAATCAATTGCAGTGATTCAAACCAACACCTGCATTTCTCCCATCTCATAATATGTAAAGAAATATATTCTGATGTTTTGATTTACTGATCCATAGTACCTGATCTGAATTATTCCAACAAAGTTACTAAAACATAATACTAAAAGTATGTTATAGAACTTTTCACCATACACAGAAAGCTGTTTTATTGACTTTATTAAACTATGACTAAAGTCAAGAGTTTTATTCTTAAAATATATGTTATACCTAAAAAGACACCTAAAATATCTTAAATAATTCTTCAGTGACTGATCTTCCATTGAGCCTGTATTCTTGGCCTAAAATGACTGAAAAAGAGGTTCATTTAGAATTTTACCTCTAAGTTGGAAGCCCTGCAGTCTTTCCAAAAGTAGATGGCCCCAGTTACCATTAATGTCCCTTTAGTGTCAGTGATTCTGAGGTAGTACCTCTAGTGTATCTTTCTCTTTCTTCAGTACAATTTAGTTTACTATTTGATTTTTAGTTCATTGTGTTCTTTCTCTCCTAATCTCTCATTCACTTTCCTCTTTTTTTTCTCTTTCTGTCCTTCTGTCTGCTTGCCAGACTACTTATTCCCTCCATCACTCCCTTCCTTTTGATTTAGCCTGTTTAAGCATAGCAGATTGTTTAATTTATTTAATTCCTGGTACTGGCTTATTCTAAGATAGAAGATTTTCTCTTCATCTATTTAGAGGCATAAAATTAATGAAAATTAGTTGCTTAATCTGTTGAAATCTGTTCTGCCATGTTAAATGGGGAAATAACACTCTCCCAATCTAGAACAGACGTGGATTTTTGAAAGATATTCGACAAAGAGCCTCTTCTAAGAACCTGTCTGTTGGAGATAGCTGCATCTCCTCAATCATAGAATCACAGAGTGACTTAAGTTGGACTGGCCCTTGAAGATCATCTCATTCCAACTCCCCTGCCATGGGCAGGGACATCTTCCATTAGACCACCTTGCTCAAAGCCCCATCTAACCCGACCTTGAACATATCCAGGGATGGGACATCACAGCTTCTCTAGGCAACCTGTTGCAGTGCCTCACCACACTCGCAGCAAAGAATTTCCTTCTGTTATCTAATTTAAACCTACCCTCCCAGTTTAAAGCTATTCCCTCCTGTCCTATCACCACATGACCTTCTAAAAGTCCCTCTCCAAATTTCTTGTAAGTCCCCTTTAGGTACTGGAAGGCTGCAATAAGGATAATATGTCAGTAGAGACTTTATCAGATCAGCCACGTAGCTGTAGAAACTTCCTCTTGATTGAATTATTTATTTTGTGCTCTGGTTTCCAAAAAACTCACCGTCAATTTAAGTTCTGTCCTAACTTTAAGATAATGGAATGCAAAGAATGTGTTACATCAAAGTTTGTATATGGTCTGCCTGTTCAGGTGGAAGAAACCTTTCAGCAAAGTAAGGAATCAAAGACATTTACTAAGACATCTATTGTCAAAATAAAATTTGTATAAATACTGATTTTGTAATTGTAAATCTGTATTTAGTGTGATACCAGTTCTCTACTGAACTCATCTACAATATCCTGGTCTTGCATATCTTTACATTTATTGCTATGACAGTGAAGACACCTGAGCCATTATCCAGGAGACAATTAGTATAAACAGCAGCAACTAATCCATCATTTCTAACCTAACCCTCAGCAACTACTGGCACCAGTTAAATTACCTCTGGAACCAATATTTGAATCACAGTCAGGGTAACAGATAAGGATCACTTCATTTAAAATAAATGGGAGAGAGAAATACAAAAACATTCTCAATCAGCTCTGTGGAGTACATGTGTTTTCAGTCATATCAGGAACTAAAAGCACCACTATTACAGAAATCCATTATCTACACACCCAATTGTGGAAGAAGCCATAAGCAACTCTTATCCTTATTGCAACACCTTAACGTCTGTTGTACATTTTGTTACAATGAGAGTGGTTAATTGGTTTATTTCTCTTCAATGTATTCAGTAGAAATTCACTTTTTTAGGCTCTCTGAAGGAGGACAACCATCTTTACTTGGTTGCTATTTCTCCCTGACAAAAATGTATTGAGAATCTGAGGAGGAACCTGTTACAGTCATCTACAGATCTCTGATATCATACAGCCAAGAATTGAGCCTGGTACTTTTTGATGTATCTTGCTACTTTTCATTTATCTTTCTTAGCAGTGGATCCTGGCAACTCTATGGATCATGATTAAAAATTAGCTTCTTCAACAAATGCCAGAGCAAGAAAATTGCTCAAGTGGCTTTCCCAGTACAAACTCAACAATGGAAAGGGAGCTCTTTTCTGATGAGGTTTCCTCACACTTCCATCAAATATTCCAGGCGGAATTATTTTGTGAGTGGAGTAATGAGTCTGAATTTCCACACAGGAGTTTATGTAATTATTTAGTTGATAATGTTCTTCTTGCACACTTGGGAATATTTCATCTTTCTTTGAACATTAGACCAGAAATGTGCATTTCCATTTATCCTTATGGTCCCTGGACTTTTGAGAATGTTGGACAGAAATTTAGAAATACTATCACAGCAGTATGATTTTTGTCTTCTAGATGCTTAGACTTGACTAAGCTATTGTTAGGAAAAGCAGGCCTCCAGGTAAATTTTGCTCACCTGTTGCTTCAGAATAATGGTCATGTGGCTTCCATGAAAAATAAAAAATGCTCTGAATGCATTTATACTACTTATTTTGGAAAAACGAACACCAAGAAAACCTGTAGTGATAGGAAGTTAGCAGGTCTTTGAGATACAAGAAACCTCTCATTACCCATCACCTCTGCAACCAACACCACCTGCAGGTTCTGACCATGGTAATCAGTGGTAGCGAGTCCGCATTACATGTGGTTCCCATTTCATTGAGTCACTTTCTGAAGCAAAAAGAGATGACTGGCAAATCACATCTGCCTGTGATCCCTTTCCCTGCTGTGATGAAATTTCTAAAAAGGATTCTCACAGTTTTTCACTATTCAGACAACCTCTTTTTCCTGAAGAAAACATTTCTATTTCAACTGTGCTGGCCCATCCTCTTCTGCTGTGATAGTGGCTGTTATATGAACCTGAAAATGAACAGAAAACTTTAGTTTTCTAAAAAATATTCTACTATTACCCTTAATGTCTTCTATCTATATCTATTTTGTGATGATTAGCTTTTGAATCCTCTCTTTCAACATTTTGGTGCTCAAGACAGCTTTAGTTCTGACCTAACCATGTAACAGCCTGTCACTGAAAATGGCAGAAGTAAACAGAAAGACATTCTGACCTCTTAACTAATTTGAAACACAGAAGAGAACACATAGATTTTGGTATGTAACTGCTGTTAACGGAACCACATATGTCTATTCTTGTAAACAGCAATGGGACTACATTTTCACTACTACAATAACATTCTAATACACCTGAAAAAGTATTCCTTCCTAATCAGAAAACCACTGGTGAGTTAGAAGTCCTCTCCTCTTTCAACTTTTGAATGAAAACTTTACAAATCAGTCACAATTCCACAAATGGTTTAGACTCTAGTTACATTGCTATCTTTAGTTCATAACTTACCTGATAAAATCATAGTTTGAGGGTGAGTTTCATGGGACAACAGTTTCAGCTTAGAAAAAAATCCCAAATATATGCAATGGTAAATCTTTTGGATAATTTGTATATCTGTCTTATTGTGGAGATACAGCCAAAGTGAAACTAAATCTAATGATCACGTATTTGCACTGGAAATTGGGACTACTTCAAACCTGTGGAATGTCAAATTTTACAGACTTTTTTTTCTCATTACTGGGTCCAAATATTTAATTGAATGCAAATCTTCTGACTCTGATTTTTTCTTTCCAAACTGCGAGTACAGCTATAGCTTGGTAGACTAGTGTTCAGGCTTGATTTCTTATCCAAAGCCTTTTACTTCAATGATCTTTGGATCAGGTCCTTAGAGATCTTGTTTTCAGTATACTCATGCCAGTAATCTGTACTGCATAATTAATTGCAGTCTCAAAACTGAGCCCTGCGTTCTCTGCTCATTATTCCTTTCAAAATTAATATGTTTCCATGCATGGCTAAATTTGGTCTCATTCTCTTTATCCCATTTTATATCTAGCACCTTATCTTATCTGTGGCTCTTTACATAGTCAGTAATCTCTGATGTAGTATCTTTCCAAATACTTCTTGAAAATCCAAGTGTACTAGATCTGAAAATTTGACTTATCTGTCATGTCAGATTCATTTTCAAAGAGTTCTAACAGGTTATTTAAGCAAGACCTTCCTTGACTGAAGCAATTCTGGACACCTTTAATGAGCTATATAGCTGGTATTCTCCTACTAACCTCCATCATGACATTTTTCACAAAGCTCATATTAAACTATGTGGCCTACACTTTCTCTTAAGCCTCTGTCCTCTAATAATGTACTTGTATTTGTCACTTCTTAGTCCTCAGAAATCCATTTCATATCTAATGAACTTTTAATATATAACATTTAAAGGATCACTAGCACCTTACTTTGTTCTTTCACAAAATACATTTTTATGTGAAAGATATCCAAATGTGTGGATAATGTTGGTTCTTGTAGATACTCTGTTAGTAAGTACACAAACAGAAGCATAGAGTAATCACTTACAGGTTATCTAATTGAGCAAAGACTCTTTGGGAGGAGGGGGAAAGGATATCCAAATCACAAGATATGTCTGTCACATGTAAGCAACAGATTTAGGGTTCCTCCACAACATGGCAATTATTCCTAACCAGGTATAACCCTCCCATACACACATTTTTTTTTTTAAATCATTGTTTCTGTCTGCTTTACCTACCCCCTTTACCTACCCCCTAAAAGCTATTTAACTTTGCTTAAATAGCTCTTTGCATTTTTTCATGGATAAACCCCTATATCTATAACTGTGTAAATATTTTGCCACTTCTTTCTCCCCATAATCTTCACTGGCAATATTTTAAAAGTTTGCACTCTTATGTTTTAATTAGCTTGATTGCAGTGGACAACTAGAAATTCCACTCTCACTTAAATTTTTTTTCCTGTAAAATGACATGTCAACTGGATAAAAAATGGCATGAGCCATTTTCACCTTTCCCATTGAAAATCCCAATATTTCATTTTTCTAATATACTGGCAGTTATTCTTAAGCCTTGTTTTAGGGAATGACTGGGCATTGCCCCAGCAGAAGTGAAAAAATCATAGTAAAAGAAACATTTTCCCAGGTCAGTACAGGTTTTGCCATTGGGCTGTTGGGCTGTTCCAACAGCAATTTTTCTTCCTGCTTCTTTTTAAAGACAAATTCCAGTCTAGAGCTTACAAATGCTACTTTCTTAAAATGCTATTGCAAAAATAGTATAAACCTTTCTTCCTATGTTTTCTCCAAATTATTAAGAAATTGTCTGAGAAACAGAAAATATGTTTGGAGAATACAAAAAAAATTCAGACTATAATTAAATTACTTCCTTATAGAAACCATAATGGCAAAATTCAGCACTTTTATAGATGTTTCCATCTTTTAATAATTTGGGGAAAATATGGTATTATTAAAAGACGATAAAACTCTACAAAGTTTATGAGGAAACTGAATAGGGTGTATCTAACTCTTCCCAGTGAAATCTGTGACCAAGCAGTGTCTGAGCAGATTCTGAGACTTCACCATCTCTAAACCAGAAAATGCTGCAGTAAGGTGAAAAAGCAATAAGGGTATCAGATCTGATAGTTTGTTTCACTCGATGCATGTCAAATAAGAGAAGCATTATTAAAACCAATGTGGCAACAATTAAAGACAAAGACAAGAGCTAAGAAAGGTTTGGGAAAGACATGGATACATGCAATATGAAACTAGGAGGTGGGATTCTGAAGTAGAGCAAGACTCAAACAAAATTGTGATAACCATAAAATAGTAGTATAGAGTTTCCAGCAGAGAGAAATGCTTGCATAACAGGATTCTTGAAAACTGGACTCAAAAAGGCAACAGAAGCCCTACGACTCAAGTGTGAGGAACAGCGTATGACAAAACAGTGATAGTGTTGTTAAAAAGACAAATTCTGAACAGATTATACATTAAAAGAAGACCTTGTTTAGAAAGACAGAAATTATTCTCCCTGTAAACCAAGAAAGTCAAGAGACTGGAAAGTCTACTTGAACATAGCCTAAGTATGCATTTGTGCTGTGCCCAGCTCAAAATGGGGCATTCCAGATGTCTTGACTATTATAATTTTGTTCACACTCTGTCCATGAACACTGCAGAATTACTGAAACATATATGTACAAAGAAAAATGCAGCAGAACTGCCTTACTATGGTCATGAAACAGAGAACACCGTGCAATTGCAATGCAACAAATATTTGATTTGCATTTTTGAAAACAAACAACAAAGTATCCAAAACAGGCAAAACCATTCAAACTCCTGTGGTTATCTCCTCTGATCAATATTTTTCATGCAGTGGAAGCGAGGTCCCTGAGGGAATCACAATGTAGTAACTGTTTGCAACTGTTGACTATTTAACAGAAACAGTCATCTGGAAATAATCGGATTTAGAAGAGAGAGCAGAGGAGTCCAGCTGGTGACAAGTAGTCTTAAAAGTAAATGGTTGCCTGGTATTATCAGAGAGAAAAGAAAATTTGACTACCTATCCCCTTAGCAAGATATCTTGCAAAGACAATGTGAAGTAGATACTTCATTGTTTCAATGAGCAATTTTTGACAGTCAAGATATCTCAGTTCATCACCTTGATTTTTTTGTATTAGCTTAAAGGTATACTAGTCATTTGATTAATTACAGACATGTCTGTCTCTGCTGCTGTTGGCTGTATTTTGTATGCTCTGACATCAAGCTTTAATGCATAAATAAGTAGACTTGGAACGTCGTTTGCACCACATGTAATGTCACTGTATATCTCTCTTCTCCCTTTCCTTAGAGTGCAATAATTCAGTGTTTGACATTACAGAGATTCAGGTAAAAGCTAGAGATAGTGCAAGTTTTTAGGTGTATTTTACTGCTGTTCTTTTCTCTGCTCTGTACATCTTTCAGCCTCCACTTTTTAAATGGAGTTGTTCCAATACAGAGAATTGGGACGTTGTTACAATGATGATGTTAATTTAACATTTATGGAAATCTCCAACAATATTCTGTGGAGAAAAGGGGAAAAGATCCATTTCCTCAATGTTTCCCCACAATTTCAAGGTTACTATAGTTTGTTTCATTGCCAGCTGAGTTCTTGAACTTCATGTCAAATTTAGATGTTCTCAATTTAATTTTTCAGTGTGTCCAGTCTTTAAACTATTTTCCATTAGATAAATAGTATGAATCATACAGCATACTAAATAGAGTAGGACAAAATAAAAAAAAGAGAGTAAATAGTCTATCCTGCAAAGAAAACATACCTACAAAATTATCTGTGCAATGTGGGGCCATCAACACCATCACCATCATCATCTATGTATCCAACTCAACTCAGCCTTACATGGTTTCTTTAGGTCCTTCTAACTCTTTCTGGTCAAGTCAATTTTCATGGTAATAAAATCCTTTTTGAATGCCAATACTTTAAGCAGTTACACCATTTATTCCATAATAAATTGTTTCTTGGAAAATGCTATTTACAAGCTGAGCTTCTATGCTCTGGGCTGACTGCCACCTCATTTTGGCTTGCTTCATAGGACTCTGCATGTAAATATGGCTATAAATTGGTATAAATCTCCTGTAAGAGTCTCCTACAGCTCTCCACCCAGAAATACAATCTATTTGCCCTCTTCAGCTTCTGAGAAACAGCACACCACTCAAACACTCATAGAATGTGTCCTTCATTCAACAGAGATAATTAGTTTCAGTTACTTAAACTGAGCAACTATTTCCCTTCAAAGAGGATATTATATTTGCCTAATTGCATTTAAGTGCTAAACACTGTACAGGATAATGTTTCCTGAGTATGGCATTTTTTTGGGTCTTTGCTGGTAGAAGGCTAGCTGCCTGTTACAAGGGTCAATAGAAAGCTGCAGACAGTTTGAGTAACGGATGAAAATTCACAGATCACTGAACACAGGCATATTTTTTTCCTAAACAACTGTCAGTAAATCTTTCCCACACAATTCATATCCTTATCACATGCACTAAATAAACATGGAAGGTAAATTGTTGACTTTCTGTTGTGTTATGAAACAATCAAGATTGAGCTGAGCTAAATGAATAAGACATTAGTTGGCAGATTTCTGCAAAAGACCTACTGAAACATCAACCCCACCAGTCTTTTTTTTTTTTTTTCTTGCATTTTCCTGTCTTAATTAAAGAGCCCTTTCCACTGTCTTGATCCAGCAAAACACCCACAGTGCAGATGCTGTAGTTTCATTCCAGTCAGAATACAGACATGCTTCACAACTTTGCCTTTAATTTTTGGCTAAACAAACAGGCAAACAAACAGTAGATGAAACTAATGGAGAGCTTAATTATATCTATCCATCAAGCCCTAAATTTGCTTCCTTTCCAAATAAGAGGAACTGCCTTTAAATCCAAAAGGACTGATGGCAAGATACCAAGTTTAAAATTCTGCCACTGTCATAGACTGTTTTACTAATTATCCAGATTCTAAGGCAATCATACAACCGTAATCATTCACCTCACGCCTGGAAACATAAGTCTTGTTCTTTTGATGAATATTTATAAGACAGTGTAAAGCAGTCTACTTTCTTTTCCCTTCAGGCAAGACAATTTGGAGTTCATCAATATGTATTACCAAGGACTTTTATAAAAGGCACTTCAAAGGAAATTCATCAGGCATTCCTTTTGTCTTGATTTCTGTTAGACTGATACTTCCTTTTGACAAGTATCAATAAATTATCCTCTGATGGCTAGAAACTTGATGTCTTATTCAGAAACTTCCTCACACAGCAAAGTCTGGTCCTTAAGTTACCAATGAAATTTTTAGCATCTAGCTTCTAATTTAAGGATAAAGGAGGACAGAGCAAGCAAATGAAGCACAAAATAATCAATGTATTTATGCGGTACTTCTATGATATATTTTGCTTTCACAGATGACAGAAATTTGTCAGTTAAGAATTTCCATGACCTACATTCCTTGTTAATTTTTTCATTTGACTTTTGACCATATTTGGAATTCCTTAAGAGAAAAATGGAGGCTCTTAGTCCCCAGTGCTCAAACTGAACAATAGGCAAATTAAAACCAGATTAATGCAGATATGTAGTGTTGAATGACAGAATGTCTCTGTCCCAGTTGGTTATTACTTTTCCTCCCTTGGATGCTGACACAAGGGCTCATATTTCTGGGAAAAGAGAGTAGGATCTTAAAGGGTAATAGAAAAAGCCTTTTCTGCTTATTATGCAATAAAAATACTATAATTTTGCATATGTTTCTTTTCCCCAATTTAGTGACTTTTTTAAATATGCATGCACAAGAAAAACTATCATGGAATATACAAAAGATGCACAAAATTAGTACATGATGATAAGCTAAGTACCAGTCTGTGAGAATATGGGGAAAATAATGGGGATAAAAATCACTATTTAACATTTTCCTCTTTTATTTTTTAAAATAAGAAATGGGATTATTGTAAGAATATTTCATGGATGTGTACATGTGAATTGCAGTTTTATCTTTTAAAGGAGGGCAGGCCTTTCCACAAGCAAAAGTAAACTCTCCAGTCGTGTTGTGCTATAATGAGCCCACATACCATGGTCATGCTAGTCTCAGTTCCTCGCCAACAGAAACAATATCCTGAAGGGCTGGGCATTTGGAGCTTCAGTAAAGAGCACGTAGCAAGTGTCCACTTCTTCTGCCATGCATTGTGCTATACTTGCATCATTAACAAACTTAACTATAATTTCTTGTGAGAACACAATCCACAATCTAGGGTCTAGTTTGTGTGTGCAGTGGGGGAAGTGAGGAACGATGGTATTTGTTCTTTTAAAATACGTATTTTTTGAAGAGCACTTCAAAAATGTTCTTTTTTTAAAAAATTCTGAAAGAACATGTTGAAAATTAATTAAAATCCTCTATGTCTTTTAACAAAAACGTTCAGTAAAATTAATTTGGATACTGTCAAAATTTATCATTTAAATTGAATTTATTGGATAAAGATGCAAACTGCACAAGGGACTTTTGAACTCTTCTCCAAAACCATAGTGAAAACCCAGCGAATTTTCCCTTGATAATAAAGACTTACAGTACAAAAGAGGTACACACAGCAAAAGGAACTGCACAGAGTAGTTTGTACAGAGATGCCCTGAAAACGAACTGTCATACTTTTAATTACTGGATTTGAGTTCTCTTTAAAACTTTCTTTTTATCTTCTCTGAGTACAGAGAAACTTTGTAGGTCTACAGTAGTTAATAAGAACCATAAGTACCTGAATATGAAAAGATCAGAATGTATTTGGTGTCATGAGTAATACTATAGAAGGTAGAAGTAACTTTTGTGTATCTAGAATGCAAAAGTAACTTGATAGAAGAAGGTGAACTCTAATGGCTGATACTTATCAATTCCTTGGCACTTACCAAAATAAAAAGTAACATGCCATGGCACATGAACAAGGTTTACTATCCCAAATTGGCAAGCTGCTGTGCCTTGATCTCAGATAAATCGGATTGTTTACCAAGGGAAATAGGGGGAAATTAAAGCCTCCTTATTTTCATCATAAATGTATTCTTTGTGCCACATGAAGTGCTTAATGTTCAGATTTGAAAAGCTGGTTATTGTGGACATCTAATTAGAATAACTTACTGTCTACATTATTGTGCTTAATGTGTTGCTCTGAATAAATATTTAATATGCTACCTCAGGTGTTCCTGTCTTAAAATTTTGATATCTGTTTCCTAATTACAGCAGACCAGTTGTAATATTGAAGCTTATGTCATGGCCAGTAAAATTTCTTAGGAGAAGTTGAACATGCATTTGAAAATATTCATTCAAGGTTAAACTGTCTTGTGAAAGTCCAGGATGAAAATATGTAACTATTACCTCATGCTGCTTCTGTTAAATAAGTGCCTATTAATAGATGGATGAAACTTCCCTAGGGTTCAGTTTATGACAGGCAACATTTCTTTCAAGCCTCAACTTAGGAAAAAAAACCAAAACCAAACAATGCAAGTGAGGGAAATGACATATGCCTGCCAGCCTCCTGAGATAATATCTCCCTGAACTTAACGATGCTCCTGGCATCATGTTTTCAATTCCATGCAAAGTTTTAAGGTCAGCAACAAGAAACAGCCTCCTTGGGTGACCCTTGAATGAAAACATATCTGAAGTCCTGGAACTCTTTTTCTTGTGTAATTCTCTGTCGTCTCTATCCTTTCTTTGACATCATGATTTTTACAATCAATTCAGCATACCCATCTTCAGACATCAATGCAGAAGATTCCTCTTTCCTCTTGATTTTTGTCTACCGTGTAGGACATGCCTCAGTGCATGACTTGATGAGCTGTATTCCAGCTGCTCCAGCCTGAGGAAAATTTTAAACCTATCTTGGCTATGTCAGATGCTTCTATCTAACCAAATATTTTGAGTGCTATCTAATGAAATATTTTGCACTGTGAATTCTGTGTCAGAGACATACCTCTGAACCTGATGGAGTGGAGATTGAGGGTTGTGGTCTCTCACTATTTTTATTTGATATGTTTATATGCTTGCTGTGTAAGTGAATTGCAGCTTCTAGGCTTTGACTCTGCCTTCTGCATCTGCCATAAATGGAACTGAGCCCTGGCAGGTGAACACAAAAACCGTGGATGCAATGATGCTCAAAAGAGCTTTCTTTGCATCCGTTTGTGAGTTTGATCTTAGTATTTCATGAAGATATCTGCAAGAGAAAAAAAAGAGAGAAGGAGACAGTATCTATAATATAAATCCATCCAAATTTAGAGATGAAAACTTGTCTTATTTATTAAATGTATAGAAGTCTTGTCCTGTTATTTAGGACTTTCAGCAGAGTTCACTCCAGCTGAATAATTTTTACTTATGGATTTTGTATGTAAATGAAGCATCCATGTGGAAAAACAATTGGCCTGCTCAACAGAAATAAGTTATGTGAGACATTCTCAAAAAGAGCAGAAGAGAAAGCCCCTCTATGGAGTATTGGATGCTTTTATTTCTCTAGGATTTACATATCTCAAGGAATGAACTCCAAAACTATAGTCTACTGGGCACTTAAATTTAGTTTTTATATTACATGTATAGGTATTGTTATAAATCCCTAAGTGCTCTTTAAGCAATGATCATCATGTGCTTGTTTGTTCCTTGGCAGTAGTTTCTCTTGCAGATGAGTTTTAGGTGCTTGGATTGTTTTTCGCTTTTTTAATTCCTCCCTCCCTCCCTCCCATTTCACATAGACATATGTCTAGGACATAATATCAAAAAATAAGAGTCAAAGAAACGTGTCTTGCATGTGCTACAAATGATGAGATCTGTGATGACCCCATGGCTATCTGGGGACCTTATTCTGCTACATAAAGCCAGGAAAGTTTTGTTCGCCAAAAAGCTACCCTCTTTGCCCTAGCTGCTGCATCAATAAAGCAGATTTGTACATCATGACCTTTGCTTTTTTGTTCCATTTGGAGCTGTGGATATTTTAAATCCTGAACTGCAATGTTGGTTAGGGAGCCGAAGAGAGCAAAGATATATCTGTCATTTGTCACATTGCTGAAAAAACAAGCTGTAGTATTCTTTACTGGTGGCTGCCAAGCTCAGAGCTAGCCAAGGCAAGAAGAAATAACCAGCCCATCATTGGTATCTGTTAGGATGAGACAGAATTTCACAAGGGAACAGAGATATGAGGTGTTACCAGAAGCTACTGCCGCAGATCTCATGTTTGAACTTAATTATTTTAAGGAGATATAAATTTATGAACTTATGAATATATGATGGTATAGAAAATAGCATGTGAATAAACATTAGAATTAAAATAATACACAATTTAGCATATATGAGTTGCCAAAACTATATGCTATTGTAATTACAGAGAGTTAAAAAAGAAAATCAAAGATAAGATTCGGAAAACAGAAATATGCCAAGTTTGTTCCAAATGAGATGTTAAAAATCCAGATTAAATGCAAGCAAGCCTTTAAAATTCTAATTACATTTTACAGTGTTCTTCATGGTGATGTGATCTTGCCGTGCTTGGGACTGTCATGCTGATACATGTATAACTGTATGAAACGCAAATGCGTTATGTGCCATCTACAAAAAACACAAATACAATTCACTGCAAATATTTAACTCTTCTCAGTATGTATTAAACACATTGATCATATAGCTACCTCCAACAAGGCAAATATCTCAAGAATCTGCCTTGATGCTGCATTTGACTTTAGTAGAAGGCTTGCTGATGTTGAGAATAAGAACCTCACCTCAACAAATGCATCAGCACAAAATAACTACATCATGGACAATATCAATGAGGAATACCATGATTAGCAGCACAAGACAAAGTGTATAATACTGCTATACAAGCTGTGTATCAGTTCTGAAAACTGCAGAAAAGCCAAAGAAATCCTTTTCCTTCATGTTCATTGTCTACTTACACTTTGTATTCAAGCAAAAAAAGATTTTATTTTTTATTTCTTCATGTGTCTGAGCAAAAACACCTTCCTACACTTTTTTAAGTGGCTGGGGAAAAAAAAGATAAAGAAAGCATTCTAGCTCTTTATATATACATCTGTGATCAGTGTAGACTTACAAATGTAAAGCAACAACACTACTGACCTACTGACTTTGGGTTTTAGCGCTGATATTTTATGTCTGTGAAAAGACAAACAGATGGGAAAAAAAAAAAAAAAAGTTTTTTTTAAGAGTTTTTTTTCCTGAGGTCATGCAGCTATGTATTATTTTAGAATTTCATTCACAGAGAATTTTTATGCTCTTAATCAACTGGTCATAGCTTGTAGTATGTCACCTGTCTCTGACCTGTTGATCAAAGATATCACAAAACCTGTTTTATTTTTGCTTTTAAGACCTCTGGCTTTTTTGCATACTCTGACTAGGTGTTCTCTTTAAAAGACTCTAGATATTTGTTTCCAAGAAGACTAACCATAATCCTAAATTTCTTAGGGAACTCCAGAAGGTACTTAGATTGTGCAAAATCTCTTATTTCTCTGTCTTGCATCCTGCCTTCTACATACACATAACTTTTTGTGCTCATCTTGGATACTTTGAGGCCTGTCCGGTTTTCCTCAAAAGAGCTGGAATAGAGTAAAATTTATCTTGTCATACAGTAAAGTTTATCTGTTTCTCAAGGCTTTTATCCTTTGAATCTATTATAATTAATATCACAATATAAAACAAATAGATACATTTATATGCTTGAAACTAAGAGGAAACCAAAGTTACTGTTACCCTAAATTGTATGTTCTTTTGTTCTTGGGGAGGGGATGGTAGCAATTCTTTATTTTATTTTTTTTTTTAGCTTTGCTTTATCATAGATATATCAGGTAGACACAAGGACTGCTGAACTACCTTGAAAATACAGTTAAGCTTTCTGAAAAGGAAAATTGCTATGTGGTATAACTGGCATATTAATTACACACTAGTCCAATGATTGATTACACCGTGGAGTGGGAATTGCTCTCAACACTTTCCTCTTTGAGAATGAACCACAAACTTATCATTAGAGCACCTGCATCCTCACACAGGCATTCAATGATACCATCACTGTTTTTAATCTTCCTGTAATTTTGGGAACGTGCTGTATGCTCTCCAAGGTGCAAGAAGGATATGTTGTACCCATTAACCTTTCCACACAGAGAGTGTTCATTGCATCCAGCAGTCTGACAGGGGCCCAGTCAGCTCCTGGATAGGACTAAGCAACAAAATGCATGTGTTTTGTATGGCATATGCTATCAGCTAACAACTTGGAAGTCATCTTCCACATGGAGTCAACTTAAAGCGAACAAATTAAAGCTCATGTAGTAAATAAATCATCATGATAATGTCCAGTTGTTTTTACTAAAGAAATATGGGAAGCTGGGCAAGTAAAATATGAAGATTTTAAGGGCTGTCTTGGTGACAAACTGTATGAACTAGACAGATATAAGAAAATATCTTGCAGCGGTGAATTTTTCATTAGAAGTCAATAGACTTGGTAAAGCTGTCAAATGTTAACTAGCTTACCTTCTGCTCTTTCCAAAAAGGTTAATGGATACAGCACATTTGCTGGTGTGACACTGAAAACAAAGCATGACAAATGGTATGTTCTTGTATTTGTTTTACACATTTTTTAAAATTTTGAATTATTATTTTGTTTTAGGCCTACTATATGTAAAAGTGGCTAAAGTGTGAATAGATATTAGAGTGCTTGAAAAGCCTTGCCATGAAGCCATCATGAAGGCCAAGGAGCTAGATCTTTCCAAGACTGGTTGTCTGTGTAGTGCTTAAGGATCTTGTCCGCTGTCTGTTCAGTCCTTCTGAACCTGTGCAGGTCCTGTTGTTTCTCCTCTGCCTTGTCTATTTACACTGAGGACTTGCCGGTCAGACACTCTCCCCAGCAGTTTCATGCAGCAGGTGGCCTCCCCAACAGTTTCATACAACAATGAACCTTTGATTTTGTTGAGGCTTCTAGGCACAACTGTACTGCAAACAATTTCTAATACTCTCGTGAGTGTTGTGAGAAAAGCATGTATTCATATTTAGCATATATGATATTGATGTAGGTGGGAAAAATAAAATTGAAGACCTCAGCAGCCATTCTTTTTCTTAATTATGTCCATTCTATGTAGTGTGTTCATATTTTATCTGAAGTCTTAGGCTCAGATTCTGCTATCACAAAATATGAGCCCTTTTTCTGAACTCCTAAGATAATATTCAGTACAAGCTTAGTCAGAAGTGAGTAGGACTAAGCTTTTAACTTGTGGCTTCCAAATCTTTTTGTATACTCTTTTTCACTAGTATATATGTTGTTCCATGGATGTCACTGGATCTAGGACTTTTAAGTGAATAATTTTAAGGACTGGCTACTATCTGACATCTTTTACCATCCTATTCAGGAATAAGATGAGTTGTTCCTACAACACATAACTACTATGAAAGCAATGAGATCTCAATCAGTCAGAGAAAAAAACCAACTATGTGAGGAAATTAAACCAGTAAATGAGACTACTAGAAAAGCTTAATCAAATTTTGTGAAAAATCACTGATGATCAGTGGATGGGGTCACTTGGGCATTTTCCTCTTGCCCAAATCCATAGAGAAACACCATTTAATTACAGAACGTCTCCCTCATCTGTTGTCTATTTGGAGGGGGGAGGGGGAGGTGGATGATGCACTCCAGTCAGGTTAAAATATTTGGAGGTTTTTTTAGGAATATTTTGAGAAGAAATTAATGACCTGTGACCTTCAGGAGATTAGATTAGATCATCTTTTGTGTCCTGAACTATAGGATCATTAGTAAGGTTGCTCATCTTTTGCATCTTTTAATCCTATGATTCAGGATATATATAATCAATACTTCCAAGAAGAAAAATCTTGGGTCAGACTCTTAAGTCGTAAACAGAGGATTTCACACAGAAAAGTGAGGCTCAGCAATGTAAATCTGTTGTGGGTTGGGTTTTTTCCCTCTTTTCAAAGCACAAGAACCTTCATCAGGCACTAGGTTTCTTAGAAATCTTTACGGTCAGGTTTGATTCTAAAAAAAAAAATCTCTGAGTCTATACAAACTTCCAAAATGCCTTACAGACAATACCTATCAATAGCAGGTTCCATTAATTTAGTTGCAAGTTTTCATAACAGTTTTTAATAAAAACGAGAAACTACTCCTTAGAAAGGTTTAGAAATTGTGGAAAATAGAAATAGGAACCTGAATTTCATGAAATGCTTGTAAGTGCTGTAATAATTCTGAATTTACAAAGCCATTAATAATTTCAGTTTTGATTTCTGCAGGGAAAAAATTATTATACGGTCAGCTGGTAAAAAAGGTAGGATTTAAAGCAAAACAATACCAGAAGAAACTCAATGTTTTAAAAAGTTAAAATGCAGCTATGAGTCCACCTGTATATGGAGAGGATTTTAATAAGCGTTGGCAATTCAATTATACATTGGCATTTATTTTGTTAATCCAAAAAATAGGAATTTCTGAGAGTCTGCTATTGGGCTGAGTCCATTCTCCTCAGCATCCACTGATTCTAGCTGAAAATAATCAAACAAAACAATCTGAGAATAGTGAAAAAAAGAAATAGGACCATATACTTTAATGGAATTTTCCGGTAGTCTTCCCCTAGGATGATAATGAGGAGGAGACTCCTATGTTAGCAAGAAGTAATGATGAAAATGGAAATCCAAGAACTACAAAGTCGGAAAAATCCTGATGGAAAGCCCAGAAGTGCTACACTGTTTGGCCATCCCTTGCAAAAACATTATTGAATTGCTACTATGGGAATGACCATTGTAATAGGTTTATGTAACACTAGAATCGGAATTAATTCCAGAGAATCTCTAAAATCTACCAATTCCAGACTGTTATTCCACATTGAGGAAACAGACTGCTACAAGCAACTTTCAAGAAGCCGACAAGTGATAACATGCTAAACTTCAGGGTCAACTTCATAGAAGACCATGGAGCTCAGGCTGCCATGGGACAGCTGTGATAGTAAATTTTTTTTCCCACTAAGATGAGAGAATTGAAGAACCCAAACAACTGTCAAAAAAGGCACATGCAAAATAGAGGTTGTAAATACTTACTTGTTTGTTCATTTTACCTAGCAGCTTTAGACAGACTTAAACAGTGCTTTTCACTTGCTAAATGCAGCCAGTACAGGCATTTCAGATCCCTTGGTATCTGTTTTAAACAATAATGCTGCTTATAACACAAAAGTCAGAAATTCCTCTGCAGTGTAGTTATGCCTCCCAGGATAAGAAATAGAGGACATTGCAGCTTTTATAGCAAAGATACGAGCCATCTTCTCCTATTGTCCAAATTAAAGAGGTACCTATAGACATCTATCGTTTAAACACTGTAAGATTCACCCATACTGACATGTCTTTGGCATTTCTGGGACTCTTCCTCCTTCTTGGTTCAGCCTTCTTCCTTCTGAGTGTTTTGTTCTCATGTCTCACCACTGCAGCCCTGTTTTCTGAAAAATACCATTATATTTGCTTCTCTTTGCAAGGCACATCCTTCCTACCTTAACCTGGCCACTTTGACAGTTACCCTATCTATAACGTAGATATCTAATAACCTCAGTCCTTCAACACAAAAGGTAGCAAAAGGTTTCTTTGAGTATCTCTACTCCAGGGCTTCTTGTGTCTGCAACAAGACTGAAGACAACTGTCTTATTCTCACATGATATATTTTCGGTTCATTAGAACAGAACAATCCTCATTATAAGGGCAGCAAATAAAAGATCAGTAGAAAGAATTTTGCAGAAGCAGGCATTATCCCAGAAGCTAGTTTGAGGCTTAGAGTAATATAGAGATAACAAAAAAAGCTGTGACCTTCATTCTTCATCGCTTTACAACTTGATAGCTTATTCCTTCAATTAAATCCTTCTGGCTGAAAAGGTAACAATATCAACAACATAAAAAAAACCTGAAAAAAATTATTTTTAAGACAACCCATAGAACAGGTCTCAGAGTTAAATTTAGGATAACAGCTTTTTACTTCAAAAGTAAAATTTAGGTTTTTTATTTACTTTCAAAAACTTTCAGCATGTACCAGCTCATGAAACCAGTTCATTAAGCAGCTAAAAGTATATTAGAAACAGTGTGACCTAAAGAATAGGAACACAAAGAGAGATAACTTATAACTATTGTCTGTAGCTTGCTCCTGTCCTGTGCTTTCTTACATTCTTCAAATACAGTTTCAGAAATTAATAGCTGAGTGTTTAAAATGAAGTAAATGTTGCAGTAGGAGAAAAACAAGAAAAAAAACAGGAATACAGAAAGAAAATAAGATAAGAATGTGTGTTCATTTTGGATAGGAAAGGTTTCCTTGTGTCTCTGTAACATTCTGCAGCTGGGATATTTTATTATCATCATTACTATAATTATTATTATTATTATTTTTGCTTCTAAAGTGAGACTCAATCTGTAAATTGCACAGGATACACTTCCTGTGAATGCTCCCATTCTGAGCTATGCACTTACTGAGCTATGCACTGAGCTTATGCCTGCCTTATACCAAAACATAATTTGACAGACAAGGTATCAGCATTGTAAAAACTTTGATTTTTACTATTTTGCCTTAAGACTTTAAAACTATCCATCATTTGAGTAAATTCAGGTAAAGCTATTAGAATATTTAGGAATTATTCAAATGTATATAATTTTTATGCTTCTCTATGCACTGAGTTTTTCACTTGTGCACTTTTGGTCTTATTTATAAAAGTAACATTGACTTGAAATTGGATAATAGCTTTTTGGTTTTTTTGTTTGGTTTTTTGGTTGTTTTTTTTTTAATATTTATTTATTTAAGTCAGGAACAAAAGCTTTTTTGTCTTTATATAAATGGTGAATATAATCATCTCATGACACCAATTCCCTTTGAGGAACTCTGTCCTTGCTGTTATGGTAGCATGTCCCTTCTTATATAAAGCGGTAGATGGGGAAGTACAGATTATGGAAGAGACTTTTAATTATGAATGCATACTCTACTAGATTATTTCACATAAACCTTTCCTTTATTCTTGTATGTCTCTTTCTCTCTTTTTAGTTTGATATCTGTATTTCTTACTATTCCTTGTAAACTTTGCTATCAGTATGAGCAATTTCAGATAGGCCCTGTCTGTTGACTGGTTAATATATTAATGTCTAACATGATCGTAGATCTAACAACAGCAGTTGTTCCTTTCCAACAAAACAAAACAAAAAAAGAAAATGGAACAAAAATCAGACTTTTTTGCCTAATCCAACATGCTGAATGGAAAATAATTTATTCAGTTAATATAATTGATTTATTATAAACCAAATGTACTCAGATAAAACACATCCATTTTCCTGCTTGTAGTCACTTATGTTTCATTGGCATGGAAATTGTTGTTGACAACAGTCTGAAGACATTGTTTACAGGTGTTGTATAATGTTATTGACAGGAGCAGTATTGTTTATATAAGCAGAATCACTGTGTGTAAAATAGTCTCATATCTACGTGTGCTTGCTCATGCAGTATGAGCCTACTTACTGCAGGCTACAGTATCTGATCCGTAGCTATCAGCATTCAGCTGGCAATTTGATTTAGAAAATAAAGCCTGAAAATAGCTTCATTTCACATATATTACTGTCTGACTGCTGCTGTGATTGCTCAGCCAGAGTCCAGCTGTGGAAATGTTAAAACTATTCATCAGGCATGAATATTCATCAGAGTGGTATTCGTATTTTCCTACATATCACTGGGATGGCAGACACAACTGCTGTGTGAGAGGTGTGAATTAACCCTCCAACACTCTTTAAAAGTAAAAAACTCAGGCACATCAGGAAGCCCAGTGATGTCTATGCAATTGAAAGGCAATACCTTCTGCGTCCTCCTAATGCAGCTGTGTTCAGTGTACTATTTGTCATATCAGTGGATCAGTCTGAAAGAACAAGACAATCCAAAATAACAACAAAATCACAATTTAAGCTTCCCAACTCCTGAGCTCAGTTTAAAATAATGAAGGGTTTTTTAAGGGAATTATTTGTGTTTGCTTTTATAGACTCAAGTCTTAAGGGACAAAATGACAAATTAAAACATTCTGGTTTTAAATAGATGTTGAGGCTGAGAAGTAATCAGAGGATCTGGAGCTTCAAGAAAAGCCAATAAAACACAAAGACTTGTAAAACTGAAGATAAAATGGTGAAAATGATTTGCTAGAAAAGTTCACTGGCTTCAGCAGAAATAGGATTTGGGTCCAACCACAAAGAAAATCATCATACCTTAATGGCTAATTCTGTAATCCTCACATTTCACATATCCTGTTGAGTTCAGAAGTTTACATAGGGTGATAACTGTAATCTTGCACACCGAATTAAAAAAATGCAAGGTGAAGCTTTCTACTTCCAGCAGTGCAATTCCTGACATTGAATCACACACCACATTCGCAAGGCTGAGTCCTGGCACCAGACCCACAGTTGGCATAAGCCAGTACAACTGTATTGATTTTGGTGGAGCTACAGTATTTGACATCGATTAAAGATAAGGTCCATTAACTTTCTATTGTCTCTAGAATATGGGCCCATAACTTTGTCCTGATACACATTCATATGGTAATGGTGTTAATACAAAAGTCATTAGATTACAATAAAAATAATTCAAAGCTTGTCTGGCAATATTCAATAACAATAAAACCCACTCTGTGGCAGAAGTGCTGTACGCAGCCTATATGTCATTCTTGTCCTAGCTTTTTCTTTCTATGCATGCTTTGTACCAGACTCTTTTTTTAGGACAGAATTCAACTCCTATTAAACATTTGTCTGGGGAGAAAAAAAAACAAATAAACAAGCAAATAAACAAATGATACCTAAAGAATTTCCCTAGTGTCACCTGGAATTAATGCAAAAAAAAAAAAAAAAAAGTAATGCTTTAACAACAATGTGCTTAAGGTGATTCTTTATCACTTACAGTTTTTGATTCACATACATGAATCTAATATTGAAGGAAAAATTATGTACCTAGTTCTCCTAGCATGAATATTCAGATGCCACCAAGTTGTACAGAAGTGCTGATCTGCTGGAGGGTGGGAGGTCTCTACAGAGGGATCTGGACAACCAACAGTATGAGGTTCAATAAAGTGAAGTGTTGGGTGCTGCCCTTGAGCCACAACAACCCCATGCAGTGCTACAGACTGGGGCAGAGCAACTGGAAAGCTGCCTGGTGGAAAGGACCTTGGGGCTGTTAATCAACAGTCAGACGAAAATGAGCCAGCAGTGTGTCCAGGTGGCCAAGAGGTCCAGTGGCATCCTGGCCTGGGTCAGCAATAGTGAGGCCAGCAGGACCAGGGCAGTGATTGTCCCCCTGTACTCAGCACTGGTGAGGCCACACCTCAAATCCTGTGTTCAGGTTTGTGCCCTTCACTACAAAAAGGACATTGAGGTGCTGGAACGTGTCCAGAGAAGGGCAGTGAAGCTGGTGAAGTATCTGGAGCACAAGTCTGATGAGGAGTGACTGAGGAAGTATGGGGAATATTTAGCCTGGAGGAAAGAGGCTCAGGGAAGATCTTATCACTCTTCACAACTGCCTGAAAGGAGGTTTCAGCCAGATGGAGGTCTGCCCCTTCTTCCAAATAACAAGTTACAGAACAAGAGGAAACAGCCTCAAGTTTCATCAGGGAATGTTTAGGTTGGATATTAGGAAAAATTTCCCCACCAAAAGTGTTTTCAAGCATCAGAACGGGCTGCCTCAGGAAGTGGTGGAGTCATCAATTCTGGAGCTATTTAAAGTACATGTAGGTTTGGCACTTAGGGATATGGTTTAGTAGTGGACTTGGCAGTGTTGGGTTAACAGTTGGGTTTGATGATTTAAAACTCTCTTCCAACCTAAACGAATCTATGATTCTATGATTGTATGATTCTATAAACTTACTCTGTTGTGGATGCCAGGAGGTTACAAGTTGAAGAGAAAGAGGCTAACACTACCTTTAGCTTGAACTTCCATCACATATCTAGTGCACAATGAAGTAATTAAACCATTACTTATGTCAACTGTTTTGGATGTGTGTGTATGCATATATATTTACATGTATGTATATACATATAAATATAGACATACATGACCAAGTCAAGTGGGATGAATTTCAGATCATGTAAAATGAATCCCACCCACATGCCCTCAAGGTAAGTATAAGCAAAGCTTTAAATGTGTGAGATGAACATGTCATTCAGGAAGATTGAGGTGATAGTCATCAATATATGTAAGAGATGTCCTTTAGACACCCCCAGTTTATATTCCTCCTGGTAAATCTACCCCAGTCTGGAGAAAAGAAGAAAATGGTTGGGCATCAACTTGAAACTGTCACATCATAACAGATAATTTTTGTTGCCAAAATAGTGACTTCTAAAATACTGTTCTACCATGTACCAACTAATTGGTCATAAAACAGTGTGTGAGTGATTCTCTAGTTTGGTAGGACACACTACTAAATTAAGACTCCTGTACTCAGATTCTCTCAGTGGAAGAAGGATGTGAACTCCACTTATCATTTTTCTAACCTGTGAGCTCAACAGGTACTACGTGCAGCACTACTTGTTTCTTGAGAACCCAGCCCTGATTGCATTTGGTTCAAAGCGATGTACAGCTTCAAGATAACTGAAACTATATCCGGCCCCTGTGGGTAAGAAGATGTCAAATAACAATATATATCAAACAAGCTAAAAATCATGAACTAAAATAATAGCACTATGGTTTAGGGAGCACCAGTAAGATTTTTGAAACTATAGAAGTCTCATTTCCAAAAGAATTTTACTTACAGAGGATCATTAATCCTACTGAAAGCCAAAGGGACTTAGCTAGATTGATTTCAGTGGGAGTTAGTCATTCTGAAAATCTCATTAAGTTACCTGTCTACATCTTTACACTCCCAGCTTAAATGTTTTTAGTATTTAGCTGCTAAGTCTCTTTTTAAAATGAAGGCTTATGCCGTAAACTTAGATTGTTAAAGATATTTATTATCTTCCAGTGATTTCAGAGGAAATGAGGTACCTAGGCATCTTTCAAAATTCTAACCACTATTAAAGTTAAATTTGAAAAGTGTGGTTAGGTAACAAAAAGGATTTGTAACAACTGATATTATACAACATAATTCCCTGACCTTTATCTTTTCCATTTTGCAGTGAATGTTGTATTCAGTTCAAAATTAAGCCATTATTTTTTGTACCAAACAGGCACACTGCATTAATGTGGGAAGAACATAAAGCAATGTTCAGATGTGCATGGAGACTCAGAGCAGTGGGCTCTGCCATCTGCTCTGACATGTATAATGGCTCAGAAGTTCATTGCAAATCTAATATGCAGTGACTGTGAGAGCTCAGAATCAGCAGGCAGTGCCACTGCAGGACACGCTGAGCAGCTCAGAGCATTAGGCTGTGCAATAGCATTCCCAGGGTTCACACATACATACACGTTTCTCTCAATTTTTATTTAGGGTAGAAGAAAAAAAATGAGAGAAGAATGGATGAAGGTTCAATATTCAAAAATAATTCCAGGTCAGGGTGCACATTTTGCATGTGACCTGATCACTCAAGAGCTGCATTAATTTGTGGAGAGTTTGTGATTGCTTGTTTATATTGTTTCTGGGAGGAGTAATTTTTAATATAGGATTTCTGCAAAATGCCTTGTGTTTTCCTCAGCTTCTTTTGGAAAATAATAACTAGATTGAATAGAGCACTTTAGAAGATATTTCATTTCTTGGCTTTTAAAATCAATATTTTTCACGCTGCCATGAATATTTTTTGCAGAAGCCTTGGCAGCTATTTTTGTTCATTGTAATTGTGGCTATAGGTGAAGATGGAGTACCTTTCTCTCATTATTAAGAGCTTAGTAGCCCTGAGCTAAAGGCTGCAATTCTTCATGTCACCACTGTGGTGGCAAATAAGATTTTCCATTTAGTTTCTAGTAACCTCATTTGTCAAGGAGACTGTATTTCAAGTTTATATAGATTTAAGACAAACAAAACTGTACAGTTAAATACTTCTTTTGTCATATATTGAATTAATCCATTAGCAAAGAATTAAACTAATGGAACATTAACATTGCTGATATACTGGCCTATTCCACACTTTGTGTAAAGAAGGTTTGTGAAGTTAATATAAAAATTAAATCATCTTTTCATTAATGACAACTTCAGCATGCTGCCAGCACAATGTCATACACTGACATGAGTGTCATCTGATATAATGACTATGGTTTTCTCCACAGAAATTTTCCCCTTAATTTATACTGTGTGTTTATAGTGTGTGTGTCTGTGTGTCTGTGTGTCTGTATGTGTCTGTGTGCGTGTGTGTGTGTGTGTATGTGTGTGCAGATGAGTATGCATGTGATGATCAGGAGTGTGGATCATATGAAATCTGGCACAGATGTTTGCAAAACTTGAACAGAAGAATTCTGTTGAAAAGAGAGGTTTGTTTCTATGGATTTCTTGTGGGTTTTTTCCTTCTTCTTTCTTTTTCCCCCTTCATTTTCCCTACACTTTCCTAATGATGGTTGAGATAAAAAAGGTTATGTTCACAGGTAGGAGATGCTATTTCCCTCTCAATCTTCATATGACATTCCTTGTGTGCTCAGTGACTAACCCCTACTTCAATTGATAGTTCACACCAAGGGCTCTGGATGAGCGTTCTAATCAATGCAAGTGGAGAAATCACTTTTGTACACACTATCTTAGCCAATACCATTTTTCATCTGTTTTAGATTGTCCCAAATGAAACACATAACTGCCGGTCTTAACTGCTGGGTTGTGATTTGACAAAATTTAAAATTCAGTGAAAGCATGAAATTACAAATGACTCGCAAAACGAAATTAGCATAGCCTACATATCATACTGTGCTTTCTTCCCTCTTCTCTCATATCAGTTTCTGTTCCTTTAGGGTTCTTGGGAAGTGTTTGAAAATTTGAGGTGGGGCAGTGCTTTACCCATCACGATGCAAACTCTTAGGGACTCTCAGAGGCTACTGTGAGGATTAAGATTTTTGAACACCCAGAATGTTGATTAGGCATGCTGGAAAGAGATGTGACATTATACAAGTATCTTAATTCTACAACACTCCTATTGAGTGCAAACAGTGAAAAAAGCTTCAAATTTTTTATAGTGGAGTTTATGGTTCCGAATAACACCAAGTCATGTCCCACTACGGAAAAGGCTGCAGTGGGCATCATTTATCATGTCATAGCAGAGTGAGGAAGTCTGTAACTTTTGATGGTCTTTTGAACACTTTCTGGTAGTTCTTTGTAGACAAAATACCACTATTTTCAAATTTATTCTTATTATTTTCCAACCAAAGTGCTTTCATGCTTTCAATGTAAACATTGATTCAAATTAAGGAAAAAATGAAATTTATTAAAACTTTTCAGATTGTGTATATCTTGTTAATTCCTCATTGTCGGTGACAGAAATAATAAGAAAATAAAAGTTTAAGAGTTAATATTTTCATTTTATGTTTTATTTTAATTCTAAACATTCTTTTAAAAAGTTTCATGTGATAGACTAAGTATACTAACATTTTTGTTTCTTCTCGGGAACTGAAAAATTAATGACTAGACTTTTGAAAAGCCATTTTGTCACTCTCCAAGCACTTACAAAACTATTAGATTTCTATAATACAAGGGTATCTGATTTGGTCATTATTATTAAAAGAAGTATTTTATTGCAAACAGTAATCTGAAAAATGAATCTCAGATTAAGAAAGTATTTTGCATTCAGGGTTTGATTGAATTCTGATTTAAAAATTATATCTATCCTTATGCTATTTCTATAAAGCTGTTTATTCTGACAGAGCTGACATTTCTTTTCCCACTGCATAAAAAATAAAACAGTGAGAGTGACCCAAAATTTTCACATTCCTTCAACAATCCATTCCTGAAATATTTTTAAAACTGGAAAAACTCCCTAGATATTTTCCTGATGCAAAAATTGCTATTTTTGAGTAGCAGAAAAATATCTCCTTTTTCAACTGTTCCATTTATAACTTTCTATCCAATTATTTACAAACTCAAATACTTTAAAGCCAAGAATAATCTCTGAAGGGCATAAAAAAATCTTACCTAAACTCATTTTGTTATTATATAAATGTATGCAGAAATGTGTTCCAATCACAACAAAACAATATGAATATTGATTTATCAGTAGACATTTTTTATAAGCATTGTAGATATTATTTTCATTTGGTTACTCATGTTACATTCCTGCAGAGATATTCACAATGGCCACCTGTACTTCATGTGAAATTCTACTGATTTAATTTGGTTTTTGTGTGTTGAAGAACAATTATTACTATTTTTATCAATACTAAAAATAGACTGATGGTGCTTTAGAAAGTACCTTTTTATATACAAAAAGACTATGTGCTCCTCTTCCGTAACTTGTAATCAAAGGAGGAATTAATCTGGTCATATTCATAAACCTATTCCTTTCATGACTTAAAAATGTGCCCGAGAATCAAAGGCTTGTTGGTGGCTAGTTAACAGAACACTAGATTTTTCCCTTCCTGAGCCTGGTGATGCCCAGGTACAGAGGATACATGCAGCAGACAGGGAGGCAGACCTTGCCACCTTTAGGGTTTTTCTTAGCAGGGTGCTGAGACGCAGCAAATGCTTCATTCACTGCAGACAAGGAATCCATTGTTTTCACTACTGGACATGGATAAAGGAGAGTATACCTGAAAGCATAAATTTCAAAGAGGAAGCAAATTTACAGCAGATAAGGCAGATAAGTAGATTTCTAAGATTGCATTTACCAATAAGAATATTATGCACCAGCTTTAGTATTTTTCTTAGTTTCCATGTCTCTTTTCTTCTTCTCTTGACTGACTCCTTATCAAGATGGAGTTCCATCACCAGAGAGGATGACTCCACATGACAATGTTACCAACTCTTTCTCGCATCCAGGCATCACACTGCTGCTCCATTAGTTTTACTGGCACAAGCATTTGTACAGCCATACTGTAAAAAAGATCACAAGTGTTGCCTAGCAGTCCTCATTGGTAGACAAATAAGAATTTCTAAGTGAAGTGAAGATCTTGTTGCTGACAGCAAAGGAGAGAAATCCTTGTACGATATATGATTTTTAAAGCACATTCATTGATTCAAAAAAATCCTTCTGCATAGTCACATGCTTATAAATATATGCATTCTTCATAAAAAATGCAAGCATTGGCTAAGTATTGTCTCATTTATTTCAGCTGACATGACACGTACACCTGGAATTAGACGAGTGTTGAAATTCACTTAGATTATGTCTCATTTTCTGACTTTTCCTCATGATCCAACATCAACACAAAATATGTTTTGATTAGAAAATTTAACTGTGACTGAGCATTCCACTCTGAATCTGATCCAGAATACTAAATCACCATTAACTACAAATCTTTTGAACATTTAGCTGTTCACAAAAGACAGAAGAAAATTATATTGTTATAGCCATTTTTAAAATAATTTTGTCACCACAGTATTCTACATATTCTAATAGTCTATTTTTTGTAAGCTGTATTAAATTTAAAACAGCTCTGGGAGTTTTCTTGATGAATTCTCAATGGTTGGTTCCATTAAGCAAAGATTGGTTTGCTTGTCTGGAAATGAACCAACAATTGGTTCAAAGTGTTTTATACAAATTCTTGGTTGGAAATACATTATTATTATAATGTGCCATTTGTATTTTCACTATTTTGAAAGGGTAGATCAGTTATCCACTCTCCATACTGAATAATTCAAATAAGTGTTCTCTATTAAATATTTAATCTGTTCAAAATTATACAGTCCCAATATATATCAGTTAAATGCATACATTTGTGGAAGCCTAGTATTATTAAACCAAATTAAATATTGAATCAAATTTAATAATTAAACCAAATTACTTAATGGATCAATTTAACATATAACTTCAATTTATGCCACCATACTCAAATAACAAAGGAATAAATATTGAATGGGTTAAAAATAACCATGCTTATCTGCTGCTAGAAATATTTCTTCTAAAGTCAAGAGCTAAGAGGTAGATATATATGAATATGAACAGACAGACATATAGTTTTCTGCCATTGATCTTCTTAAACTAGAAAACAGAAAATGTTTGCCACCATAGTGACCACAAAAATAGAAAGAAAATGTAGTCTATATACACTTGGGTTTTAGAAACTTACTCATTAATTATCTAAAGTTAATTTAATAACAAAGAACTCATTAGGGATATTCTTTTCCAAACCCCTCTTTCCCTTTCTTATTTCCAACCTGAGCTATGCACTAGCTTAAAATGGACTCATAAGCTGTGGGCTGTTTCAGACAGGCCCAGGAAAACAGTTTTCATTTGAATTGAGCACCCAAAAGCCTAGCAGTTTGGTGTATGGCACTAGTTTCAAACCAACTCTTCATCTTCTTTATGAAATACTTCTTTTTAGTCCATTTCAAATTGCAGTTCAGCAAGGTATTGACTTTTTATTATTTACCTGCATTGACAACTACATGGGTATGACAAGTACATAAATCTACTAGTTTCACTCACTTCACAGATACACAGGTCAGAAACAGAGCTGAAAAGTTACACAGGATTGATTCAGATTTCCAGTACTTGGACTTTGATAGATAAAGACAAACTCGCTTGTTACAGCTGATCATTTAGCCAACCTTGTAAAACAACTTAATTCAAACTAAATATATCCTACATAAAAATGAAAAGGAATAAACAGCATTGGTGGCAAGAACAATGGATAAATTGAGCTAAAAGTGAATTTACTGAGCAATGGGAGCATAAAAAAATTAACACTGATATCATACCTCTGGAGCAAATAGGTAGAAAAGAACAGAGCAAAGAGAACTGAACTTTCTTACTTTAGTCAGCAACTGCTAAAACAAACTAATATATGGAAATCAATGCAGAAAGAAAAGATTGAGTTTGGCATCACTGAGTAATGACGAAACACAATAAAATGCTCTTAAGGCAGGACGTTCTTAAAAATATTTTCATTATCCAGATTCCTGATCTATGCACAGGGAACTTCTCTGTGTACCATATTTTCTGAATCTGACATTTTGCAGCTTTTCTGCAGCAAGAAAATTAAAGAAGAAAGTGCTTGAGAGAAGACCTGTAACCTAACAATTGACTATATTTCTTTAAAATACATGGTAATGTCACCTAAAGCTGTTTCTTCTATCTTTGTAGTAAGACAGAAAACAATCAGCATTTTGACAACTGTTGCATTCTCTGATGTCTTCAGTCTGGCTGCATTTTTGGAATGCCAAAAGACAGTTTTATTCAATGAGATTGAATATTCTTTAAAAAAAATCCAGAACACAATTTTCTTTTCAATTATTATTATAATTTAACACATTTTTACACTCTGATCATTTTTTGTTTCATTTGAAAGATTATAAGTTTCTTAAATAAATTTAAGAAATTTAACCTAAATAAAAAAATGTGGAAGTGTTTCCTTCGCCTCAGGGCATGCCCTAGGTACATCTCAGCTGCACACTGGGGAAATATGGGACCCTTCAACTCAGAGTTTGCCAAAAGAAAAACAGAGTGAGCAGCTCATTAGTCAGTCACCCTCTAAAGAATTTTAGTTGGTGGAAGAGGGAACAGGGCATAAAATAACATACTCTTGGAAGTTAAGAAGCAACTGTACACTTTTTGGAAAGAATGTGATAAAACTTCTTTCAACTTCCTTTTTTTCTGAAAATAATGTATCAGAAACACACATCTGCAGGTGTCGGGGTTGCTCAGCCCACCCCAGAACGTTGGTGGGATAACTCCGCTGTATGAAACCACCCCTGGAAAACGAAGTGGTTTCTCCCTGAGTTGCCTTACCTGGATATGTTAATCGCAATCTGTCCCCTGACCCTATCGCTTTCTCTCTCTGTACTCCCCCACCTCCTTCTCCTCCCCTGTGCCCCTTGCCCCCTAGCCAGACCCTAGACTTCAGCAAATATTTGCATTTAAAATCTGAAGTCCATAAGTGAAACCAAATCAGCAGAATTCAATGGTGGTTTACACTCAGTGCATCTTCATCTCTCTCTACTCTTAAGATGTACAAACCAATAGGAAGAGAAAACCATCATCATTATTCTTTTGTAAATAGAGTTATAGTACAGTAATGCCTGTACTGATATTTCTGACTTTGGTTTTTGAAAACAAACCAACAAATATATTTTATTAATGATAAAACAGGACAAGGAACTTCACCATTTTTTGGACTGGCATTTTGGGGGGAGTTTGATACTTTTGCATACTGACAATACAAATATGTGATTTGCTCATCTAAGTCACAGTCTGAGGAGATTTTGAACAGGGTTCTTTAATGGTGAGAGCCTTCACCTCACAGAACTCCGAGCTTTTGAAGAGTACAAGCTGAACAGAGGCAGGATTCCTTTTTACGCATGTAACTTACAGATGTTCAAAGAGCTTCACATTTGCCTTTTTAATAAGTCTTACAACACTGTAGACACAGCATTATTGTGACAGATTCTCTGGATGTGAAAATTAGAATAAGTCCAAACGATAGGAAGATAGATTAAAAAAATAACAGTAGCCATTAAAATGCCAGTTACTCATGTCCTTTCTCTTTGCATTCTGCCACAGTAGCACTTTGCTTTCAAACAGTACAAAATTTGAATGCTACATTACAGCATTGTTGTTCATCACTGTTACATCTTCATTAATGGCTTGGACACAGGACTTGAAGAAACACTAAATAAGTTTGCCAATGACATTAAATTGGGAGAAGCTGCTGAACCCCTTGCGGACAGAAAGGCCCTGCAGAGAGATCACAAAATATCAGAGATCAGCAATCACCAACAGTATGAAGTTTAACAAGAGCAAATCCTGGATTCTGCACCTGGGATGGGGCAACCCTGGCTGTGTGTACAGACCAGGGGATGAGCAACTGGAGAGCGGTGTTATGGAAAGGGACCTGGGGGTCCCCGTCAATGGCAACTTGAACATGAGTCAGCAGTGCCCAGGCAGCCAAGAGGGCCACTCATGTACTGGGAGGCATCAGGCACAGCATTGCCAGCCGGGCAAGGGAGGGGATTGTCCCACTCTGCTCTGCACTGGGGCAGCCTCACCTCAAGTGCTGGGGGCAGGTTTGGGTGTTACAATATAAAAAGGAAATTAAGTTATTGGAGAGGGTCCAAAGGAGGGCAACAAAGATGGTGAAGGGTCTGGAGGGGAAGCCACATGAGGAGCAGCTGTGGTCACTTGGTCTGCTCCACCTGGAGAAGAGGGGACTGAGGGGAGACCTCATTGTGGCCTTCAGCATCCTCACAAGGAGAAGCAGAGGGTCAGGTACCGATCTCTTCACTCTCATGATCAGTGACAGGACTCAAGGAAGCATGAAGCTGAGGTGGGGGAGCCTTAGGATGGATATCAGGGAAAGGTTTTTCACCCAGAGAGTGGTTGCGCTGTGGAACAGGCTTCCCAGGAAAGTGGTCACAGCACTAAGACTGTCTGAGTTCAAGAACAAGAATTTGGATAATGCTCTCAGACACATGGTGTGGATCTTGGGGTGTCCTGTGCATGACAAGGAGTTGGACTCTATGATCCTGATGGGTCCCATCCAACTCAGCATATTCTATGCTTTTATGATTCTATGGTACTATGATTCTATGATCATGTCAGTTTTGCTCAGAGGTAAGATGATGCTAGGACTGTGATTTCCCTGCCTTGGGAACATCTCCTGCTCTGAAGTCTAGCCTGGAAAAATGTTATGGAATGATTCAGGCATCTCATCTTGTACAGCTTGATCTCAATAATTTACTCAGGAATGTAAGTAAATTGAGGTTCCTTTTTCTTCCTCCATGTGAAGTCATATAGTGTGTTACAGTCCAGACCTTGCAGAACTGAGAAATAAGAATGTGTAACACAAATCAGAGGAATTGAAATGAGTAAAATACTAGAATCAGATCATTAAAAGGCTTATCCATAATTTATGTATATGTATTATTTTAAACTGACTGAATGTCTATAAATATGTGTATAGTCTTTTAGCAGAATGGATGAGAGCAGGAAACAAAAATAATTTAGTATAAAATTGTATTTCAATATATAATGTTTTCATAGTAATAGGAATATAATAATGGGGAAGTAACAAAAAAAACCCAGAAGACAGCTCTTCTTCCTCACCCCTGAATTTACCAGTATCACCTAACTTTATGAGAGTTGTCTAGTCAACCAAGAAAATGGAATGTCAAAATGTGTCAGTGGGATTCTACAGACCTGTGCTAGCTGCTGAACTCACAGTATTACATCATTGTGAGTGCAGGTGTCAAGCTTCGTTAGAACAGCTAATTTTTATTTCCTCTGTGACATTCTATCCTCTTTCCACTAAAGCCAGCACTTTCTCAATTCTCTTGTCTAGATTACCATACAAGCTTGGGTGTTCAAGCCAAGTAGGGAATTACAGCATTTAATTTTACAAAAGCAATTGGAAGGATGATTAGTAAAAGTTATCTGGGAAAGGAAACATTATAAAGCAGATGTCAGCCAACTCCTTGTTTGCAGGCGCACAGGGATGTAATAGCTCCCTACTGCAGACCATGGTGCTGCTCTGAGCTGTCGACAATGTCTTTTATCTCTTAGACTTCTTGAGTGTGTGAGATGCCTAAGAAGAGGCTGGCTGGAAGGAAAGCAACAAGAGTAGCTTCATCTTTTATCTTTGTCACATTGCTGAAGAGGGAAGTACACTCAGTTGAAGAGAGGTGATCTAATCTCCCAATATGTTCATGACTCACTTTTGACTATTTTAGTCCAGACAGCAATCAGACATTGGCAAACTTTATTCAGGCTGTTATTCATTTCTTAACTTCTCCAGGTTTAAGTCAAGTCAAGAAGTCAGATTTAGAGCCTGATTAAGGCATCTTCCTACAGATTCATAAAGCTTCTAAATATAATGCAAAGTGTCTTACCTCAAAATATAGTTAGTGGAGATAAAGTCAGTGAAGAAAGCAGAGATGAAAGAGCAATTCAGTTCGCTCTAAAGTGAAATTAAATATCTCATTTATAATGGGATTTAGCTGCCTGAAAATAAGATTCTAGAGTCACTTTGGATGTTTTGATTTCCCCTACCCTACAAAGATTCTAACTTCACACTGAGGTTTTTTTACTGTGAGCCCTTGTGTTACAATAGACGTTCACCAGTCCTTGGGTGATATCCACCAGTTTGTGCAGACACACTGGGTAAATCTGAATCTGAAAAGCTACTAAACATTTGTGTTTGGACAGTTCCTGTCTGGTTAGCTCAACCACTCCCTAAATTCCATAGGTGCTAAATCTCTGTAGGTTCTAATGGGAATTTTAGAAGCATGAACTTATTTTAGCTGAATACAGTAATAGTATTAAGTATCATTCAAGGAGCCCTAGAACATCTTGAACACAAGATTTGGAGATGTGACAAAGATGTGACTCATGGAAGATGTGCACTTTCAAGCCAGGTAGAAAGTCTCAAATGTCTAAATGGACAGTAAATGTCTACATGCAGACAGCCAAGCCAAGCTCTCCCTCATATGTACACATCTGCCTGCAGTCTCCTCTGTTCAGATGCCTTAGACACAGTCCACTGACTGGTTGCATTGAAGAGAAAACACTTTCAGATTGAAGGTCATGTTACCTAACCTTCCAACTTTAGACCATCTCCTAAGTCATAGATGATGTCCTAAAACCTGCAGAAATTTAAGTAGGATTTTTTAATTGATGACATCCAAATGTCTCTCCAATACAAAGAAACTCTGTCAATCCAACTTGTACCGTTCATTCTTAATAGACAGGGTCAGTTCCTTTGGAGAGGTCCCAGAAAAGAGACGGTTCTGGGTGTGTGTTTCCTGCCTCAGCTAAAGAGTAGGGCTTAGTTTGTTGGTTCTCCTTGCTGTCCTACTGTGAGATCACAATGTAATCTTCAATCAAGTGAAGAAAGAAGTTTCGAAAAATCATCAGTGCCCTCATAAACAACTACTGATTGTTCATCTTCCTGAAAATGTTAGCTCTTTCACAGTTTCACTGACAAGTCTTCCCCCTCACTGAAAGGTGATCAACTTATTTAAGAAAATGGACCCTATTAAATAATTATTATTTTCCTCTAATTATCTTCCTTTTTGTTTTGAACTTGTGATGGGAATGGGGAAAATGTACCTTTCAAAGCTCAAACTTCAAGTTATATTTCTGCTGCTACATACCTAGAGAGGATGCTTATTGTACTTTCAGTTTCAAAAGTTTAAAACCTACAATATTTGAGTTGTTAATTTAAATTTGATGTTTCAGCCTACTGAGAGGAATTTTTGCAGTACTAAAAGGTCACAAATTGGGGAAACATGCCTGTGACCCACAGAGGCACTGTAATCAGTTTTGGCTTCACTAAACATTTTTGATATGTGGGGGAAAATAAATTAAATTATGACATATAATGCATATATTTTCAACTGCATGAGGTTTATTACTTCATTAGCAGGTGATTTGAAGGGTTATTTCATAAAACTAGTTAAATTACAGAGGAGAAAATAATCCAAGAATGCTTCAAAAGGGCTGTTTCTCAGACAAGAAGCAAAGGAAGGTTGTGAAATATATGTAAGGGACAGATATCCCTAGCAGCTCTTAGGAAATATTTCTAAAGACAATTTATTTGCATGTTAATTTTTATTTTTTCTTCAAAATACAGCTGTTGGTGATGGGAATCAGTGAAGAGGAGAACTAATAGAACTGATGTTTTGAGATCTCTATCTGCAACTAACACAGAAAAAGTACAAAAGCTTGTGGAGAGTCCTGTCTCTCTGGCAATGTATTTCTACAGCTGAGGGTTGGACAGGGCATGCTGTCAGCATATCCTTGCTGCCAGTCAGACCAGAGTCTGGGCTCCCAGGAGATGTTCTGCAGCAATGCCACCCACAACACCTTCACTTTGATGCTTTCTTCAGAATTAAAATAGAGAAAACACCTCATTCCATCTCGCCAAAAACCCTTCCAAGGATCAGACAGGCTTGCAGGTTCTCCTCATCGTCTCCAGATAATTATTTGTTCTGTTGCTCTGATTTTAATTGTCCTGCTCTCTCAGAGAACTAATCAAATTCTCTCACTGGAGACAGGTGTTAGCTAAATACTGATTTAATTTTCATAAGACTGGGTACTGTTCTTCCTTCCTCTGCTGCTCTGTTATGCACTGGGGGAATGAGGAAAAGGAGGGTTAAATCTACAGTTCTCAGGCTGAAGGAGGGGGCTGTACCCTGATGCCCTCTCAAGAAAATAGTCTGAGAACAAGTAATCCTAGAAAATAAAGTCACTGCCATGCAACCTCCATAAAATTCACAGAGAGGTTCTCAGGTTTCTACTGGAGTGATGAGGCCAGGTACAAGGGTCACGCTTAGTCCCATCTTTAAACTGGTGTGACACACCATGTGTCTGATATGACACATTATCAGATTGGGCCTCTGACAAATGAGAAGTAGGTTTTTTAATTAAAAAAAAAATCAGACAAACTGAGATGTAACTACATTTAAAATATTATTGAATACCATATAATAATTAATAATTAAAACATATATCCAGGGAGCTGAAGACACACTACATTACATTACATTCCCTCCCCAGCTTTAGAAGTTCAGATGTACAACTCTTCAGCATGAAAAAGTGAAACGTGCTTCTCAGAGAATGACCTGGAAATTTCTATTTTAGTTTAGTGTGAAATACTCAACTTCTGTCACACAGAACCTGAAATTACAAACACTAATGTAATTGCTCTTCATGTAGAGGATAATGCAGAGACCTGTACGTTCTGTGAGCAGCAAACACCTTATCATGCATCTCCATTTGTAAATGTTACTTCATTAATGCCTTTGTCTCCAAGACAGACATTCATCTTGTTTAACTTTAGCCTTCTAAAAATTGTCTATTCTGTGTAGTCAATCACAAGCAATGACATTTCCAAAGAATGATTAATCTACTTACTGATTCTGCAGGTGTCTATTCCTTTTAACGACACAGTTCAACACCTCGTTTAGGCTGGCCATGAAGGGATGGGATTCAGTGGCTTAAGCAAAAAATATATAATGCCTCTGTGACTCCTAAAGCATTGCAGAAATTTGCACACAGCTGAAAGATACTACACAGAATGTAAGAGAGATTGCAGACAGGAGGTGGTCGGGGGGATACTCCACCTGACACTACATACCCAGCTGGGTGACTTAGACCCATTTCTAATTTCTAGACAGCTAAGGATAGTTGGATCAAACACCATTCTAAAGATCTAAATCAGTTTACCAACACTATATCAACAGGAAGTTAACTTTACCTGACTACAGCAGCATCAGAAAGGCAAGAGGTCTAAATGAAAACTGTGATTTCTTCCAAGAACAGAGCTTAGTGGAAATTTAAAGATGCACCATTCCAGCTATCCACATTATTTTTGTAGCCTGACTTGTCCTTCAATTCCTCCAATTCATGGAGAAAGTAGGCAGGACTGTACTCTTAATTTTCCATGTAGTATGTTCTGTCCAAATTTAATACTACAAACACTGCAAACAGCTGTATAAAATTTCAGGTTAGTTAGGCCCATTGACTTTCTGATTTTGGCTTACCTAATGGTGCTTCTAACATTTCCAGATGTATGTTTCGTATGAAAAGTAGTGTTTATTCTGTGGTGACATTGTTTAGTTATTTGAAGTAAAAATAAATTCATTTTATTTTTGAAAAATGACTATTGCATTAGAAGGTCTTCTGCTACTTAAGACCTGCTCCTGAACCCCAATAAGCAATGTAGAGATAACTAAAACCAGCCAGAAATAATTCCACAAGTCTTAAATATGATTCTGAATATGGAACTGCTTTCCTTCAATGTGATCACTTCAACCTGTTATCCATGCTACTATTCACACTTTGACCTTTAGCCATGTGCTTAGCTTTTCCCTTTAAAAGGAAATTGATGAATCCATCTACCTGTTGTTGGATTTATTGGCCATCAATTCTGAGCAGTAAATTTCATTGCCTACCCACTAAAAATTCAACTAATAAGAAGCTTTTTTTAAAAACTAAGGCATATTTATTGCTGGTATTTTTCAAAAGCCAAATCAGTAAAGTTGTAGCACGTAGCATATCTATAGTTTGCAATGTAGAACGAAAACAGCCTCCCAAAGATACGTAGCATAATAAAAGTACAAAGCAATAAATATATAAAACCATAAAATAATAGTGAAATGAGTGTGTGATGCAAAGTAACAGATAATAGTAAGTAAGATCAAAAATGACCACTGGAACAGAAATCATGTTTTTAAAGGTGAAAGTTTTTTATGAGATTAATGCATAGCCATATCCTTCAGTCTTTGCTCATCTTAGGATTCATGGATTTCAGTTGGGAGTACACCTTAATCAAGACTAAACAATACTGCCCTAATATTTGAGAATTATCACGGACAAATCCTATATATAATCGGTCTTTGTAAGGCAAGAAGATAGGCATTCAAAGTCCTTATCAGAGCTGTTTTTCTACAATTCTCTGAATTCAGTTATTAAAAAGACTAGGTTTTGCCAATTAACTGGAAATAGAGTGATTTCCAATATTCTGATATGAATCTACTGTTAGGCAGGACTTTTTCTAAGAGAGAGTTGAAAGTCTGCACACATACATTTCTCAATAGATAGTGGGTTTGCACAAGAGATATGATGGGCTATGGCAACATAAAGATATATAAAAGTAGAAACTTGGAATGTGTAGCAGTCTCTTGTATGTATGCATTTCAGGCATTCTTATCACATTTATATGAGCTAGAAATGAGATACTGAAGATAAAGTTTTCTTTAGCATTTTTTTTTTCTAAGCTTCTTCAGTTAAGTTGCGTGTTACAGATAGTGACTTTTGAATATATCTTTAAGAAGGAAGAGAACAAAATGTGTAATTATATACCGCAAATTGACTTGTATCTGAACGGACACATACAAGTAATTAATGGCAACCATCAAATCACCGCTGAAATGCAAAGAGTAGATGTATTTCATACCTCCTCTAACAACTTTGGGTGTAAGAGACATGCGGGAACACAGGCTCTGTTCAGCTCAGTTCATCCTAGAGAACCACAGCAGGAGGGTTGAGGGTGGCTCTCTGCCTGCCTCGCCTTAACAAAAAGCTTTGAGCATGTCTGTGAGAGTGTGCTATCTCGCCACAGGAGTTCTACTTCTCAAAACAGGTAGAGGATGAACAACAGTAGGCACAAGAAATAGAGTTTTCCCACACCAACATTTTTAGAATTCCCAGCTGCAAGGTCACTTTGAGCAAAACTATTCCCTCATCAAATCTTCCAGTTCTTACCCTTTCCTACCAACACTTTTGATGGCAGGTTGAAAGAATATGAATCTTCTGGCAATCATTTTGTCTGAATAATTTATCTGGCAGTTCAGTATTCACTTTCAATAATAAAGATCACCAGTGTGAGACATTAAAGACCTGTATTTGTACTGCTTTGCCCTGAGATGTCCCTATAATATTTATTTATAAACATTCCCTTTGCTTTCAGTATCGAGTTCAATTCCTTGCAGAAGAAGGGGAGAGCAGCATTTAACTGTCAAAACCTTACCTTTTAAGCTTGATGTGTCTATGTTAGGTGACTGACTTAGCTGACCTTCAAATCTTTCCCTATGCATAGATATTGAGTCACCTTGGGTCCTGTAGATGCTTATGATAACAACCATAAAATTTCACAAAGAAAGAAACAACATCTTTAGATTTCCACCCATTATTCTTCATTCCCATCTGTCATCCTCAATCCCTTAGCCTTTAGGATATCACTATCCATCTATGCACTTCTCAGGATACCTTTTTGGGTGATGAATTAAGCTCTCTGACCAGAAGGGTACAGTGTCATGTTGCTGCTCAAAATAAAGATTGTTTTGATGAGGTGTAGTTTATCTCAGAGACAGAGAGAAATCACTGTTCAATTACATGGAAGGGGACCATGGCAATGGGGATACCTTTAGGGAAGGTGAAAGTGTGCGTCTCCATGCTCTTTCAGTCCATGCCACTAGTTAACACTTCTGGATTGGTTAAACAGGTCATGAAACAAAATGTCCTTGCCTGTGACAAACAGGTAAATATCTAACAGGTTCATGCACTTATATATGTTATGAACTTTTATTTCTTGATCTTTGACAATTACAAAATATTTAGTTCACTAAATAAGAATAAAACTGCAGGAAACATCTTCAATTTCTTTTTTTTTAACTGTCTCAAAAATCCCAATAGTTTTCTCATTTGAATCAAGTTTCTTAACAGACATATGGTCATAACAGAGAAATCATTCTACTCACTAAAGCCCTAAGCTAAACCCAAAATAATTTGATCATTTGTAAATCATTGTCACTCGAATGTTTTCTCAATATGGCTTAATTATAATTCGACACAATGTTAAGCTTCTGGGAAAAGACCTCCATTAAAAGGTACTTCCTGGGAAAAGCGGGAAATCGAGAGCTCTCAGCTAGCATTGCACTTTATTATTCATGTATAATTCTTCTGCACCACTGAACATCTGCTAATAAATTTGATTCAAGTTTCCATGATAGCTTTTACCCTCATCATTCAATCTCTGCATGAGCTTGTATCTGATGAGAATTGACATTATTTACTTATTGCTGAGAATTTTTATCCTATTAACAATTTAGCCCATAAAGTCATCAGGTAAATTAAAGTGTTTATAAAGAGACTCCTTCCCCAAATAATCTTGATTTAAAAGAGAATTTCTGTAGATTCCCTGGAAGTTAACTGACAGATGGTCACCTTGGCAGTATGCTGCAGTAGTGCAACCATATATTTATTGATAGTTTCTGCTGCAGAAGGTGATCAAGAGCATCAGGAGCTATTAGTTTTCACTCTGCGGTTTGTCAATCTTCTTTTCCTTTGTGCCTCCACATATATAGATAAGCTAAATCCAGATCAAATATAAAAGTTCCTTTGAACAAGTACAGATCTGTCATATTGATTTGGTGTTTGACTTTGTTCCATGTGCTATAGCTGTTTTCCATGTGGTTAGACCACAGAATTGAGGCTTCAGGTTTCCTAAGTCCTTTTGAGATCTTCCTCTGAATCATTGTCTAACCTTTTAAGGAGTCACTAAGATCAAGCTTATCAGAAATGCTTACCAATGTTTCTATTTAAGCCAAGCATTTATTTGTGCCAAACTTGAAGCACCCACAATGGGTGAATCCTCTTAATATTCCTGGCCTTAATCTCTGTATGTGTCTCTTCTTCCTCTAAGTGCAATAAAACTATCTCATTTTGTATGGTTATGTGACATAACACTTTTGAATCTCTCAGAAAGACTTAGTAGAAAGGTCATAATATAAAATCAGAATTCTGGGGTTGTACATGATAAAATGGACTATTACTAAACCAGAAGTAGTCAATTAACAGCAAATACTAAATTTGTCTCCAGATATTTATGGTACATAATATCAGTATACATAGGAAAGTGTCAACTGAGTTCTACTGGTCCAAAAGTGCATCAGGAATGGTTAGGCAGGGATACTGTGGAGCCAGCTGAAACAGACCTACACTCACCAGTGACTCACCCAGAAGGAAAATTCCCATCCATGAAGAGCAGAGATATTTCCATCCTCCTTACAGCTTCTCTTCCCTTTAAAAGAGAAACAAACTTTTGCAAGGATTGCAAAAGACCTTTCCTTTCATCCTACAAATTTATTTCATGGATTCTCTAGCTTTCACCATAAGGCCATTCAAAAACCTTATATGTTACATAAAATAATCACATTAACACTGCTGGAGCTACAGTACTTACTGTGTCATGAAACACAAAAAGTTAATTGGCCTGCATCATTGTCAAAAAATTTGTTATTTGAAGTACTGCTGAAAAGGTAATGCATGAATTGCAGTATGATATAGCACATTTCGGGTTTTGCTACATTTTCTTTTTCTATTTTCATTTTCAATTGCTTAGGCTTCCTTTTGCAAACCTCTTTTATTCTCTTTTTACATTATTTTGCAAAACTGACACTTTTGAAGCACAAAAGAAAAATGTCAATTGTGTTGGTGGAGTATGCACCCCCTATTGTCCCTGAGACAGGTGATTCAGCCATCCTGTCCAGCATATATATCTACATATGCAATTTTTTTTTTACTTAGTAATTTGTTGCAATAGTTTTTATATTATAGCCCTCCTTGGCATTACATTGCTATAGCAATATTATTAAATTCATTTGATTGGATTACTTGACCCTAAATCAGTTTTACTCTTCAAAATTTCTACTAGGAAAAAAGATCAGCAATAATTTCAGGTTTTATTCATTGCTGTTGCTTAATTCTATATTTGAGATCAAATCACACTCTATTTTATAATAACTAACCATATTAGAAATTAAGAATCTGTCTAATCTGAATCTATTTGTACTTCGCATTGCCCACGGGGACCCCACCACTCCTACAATCAGCTTTCATGTAGAGATTGTAGGCTCTGTATGCCCTTTTGTATAATGTTAATATTGTTGCAGATATGGCATAAGAGGTCTGGATATAGTAATTTTATGAACTTTCTTCATTTTTGGTTTAAACTATTTTATTTTTTGTACTATAATATGCCTTTCTGGAGCATTAATACTTCACGCTGGTTTGATAACCTGTAAATTAAGCATCAAGATAATTAACCAGCCCACATTCAATGCTGGCTCCATTAGGTTTCAGGATTAAAGGATACTCACAGAGCTTACTCTTCCACAATTTTTTCCAGATTTGCAGCAATTCATAAGGTTTCATAGTTGGATTTCATCAAATGAAACTGCACCTAGAAGGACAGATCTCTAGAGGGTTTGATTTCTTACTATCTTACTCCTGTACATAATTACACTGATGCAAAGCACAAATATTACTTAACCAGAATAATTTTATACCAAATTTGGACTTGGGGGCATTTTTATCCATGCAAAGTAATGAGTATTCTGCTTCTTTCTTCATTCCTTGATGAAATTCAAAGGATACACTGAGAACACTGATTTTCTTTACAGTAGCTTTAAACTTGGTGATGCACTCTGTTTATTGGAAAATTGAACTCTATTTTATCATGTCAAAATGAAGAAAAGGCTGAAGGTCTGCAAATATTTACACCCTCATGAAAAAATTTCATATATTTAGCATCAGAAGGTTTTACACCAAGATATCTATGACAATGTTCACAGCCAATTTCTGGCTATTCCACATTATTTCAGTTGCATAGGGCATTGAATTGATGGAATATAATTGTCCTGGCTAGTGAAAAGAGTCAAACATTGTCTAGAATGGCCCTGTTTTCAAATACACGTTGTTTATTTAAATTTATTGAAAAGTGGGAATGGAGGACTCATGAAGGAACAGTCCCTTTTATTTACACATATGGCATCCTGGAAATCAGTTAGTAGTAACTACAAGCAATTATGATAAAAATGCCATTTAGGAAAGTTTCTAGCAGTGATGATAATGAAGCAATGAAATAGATTGTCTGGGGATATTGTGGATTCTCCACTACTGGAGGTCTTTAAGAATAGGTTAGGCAAGCATCTGTCTGGAATATCAGCACAGGCACTTTAGCAAGGCAGTAAAACCATAACAAAGTGCCTTTGTTTAAGGTCACAGACTGCCCCAACACAAGCAAAAATAGAGGTTGCAGTTCCACAATACAAAATGGGACCAGCTGCATGGACTCTCTACAGGTCACTGACAATATCTCCACATGCAACAATTTTTCTCTGACATGTAGAATGATTAAGCAATGACAGTAGCTCCATGGGTATGCACTTTATGTAGTGTGAAGCTTTTTTTGCTACATACTGAAGTCCTTGATCTGCACAGGTTTCTGGGGAGGCACAGTACTGCCACGCTGAGGTAACAAAGGAGGACGGTTCTGCTTTCACTGCTCTGCCCTCTCTTTTAGAAAGCAGTCCAGCTTGTTGCCCTGCCTGTCAGACTGAGTACTGCTTCCAGGTCATCACTTTTATAAAATATGCAAGACCACATTAACAACAGCAGTAATCCAGCAAACTATTCATATGAATAATTAAACTGAAACTACAGTTGTCAGAAACACAAGCAAGGTACATGCTGTTCATTATTATCTATGGATTTTCTGTTCACCTCCTGGGGTACTCTCTAATTTGACACACCACAGTGGATTCCCTACTCTCTCAATTTCCAGGCTCACCCCAAAAGAGCCAGCTGATGCACATTATGGACAGACATCGTAACACTGATGACATTATTCAGTAGACAAATGAGGCTGGAAATATTTTCTGAAAGGCTGAGTGTTATGCTACTGTGCAAGAGGGGACATGTCCCTTTGCACTGCAGACTACAGCCATAAATTTTCCTTTGGGTTCAAGCTAAATCTTTTGTGTTTTTCTCCAGCTCAATATAAACCTACAGAAGGCAAATCAGGGCGGGTAAATCAGGCTCTGGGTTGGGAGAAGTCCCTCTCTACTGCCAACAGAAGGTGCCTAAGCAAAGTTCAGTCTCATTAAGCCAGAAGGACTGTGTAGTTTTACAAAGAATTTAGATAATATAGTATAGATAGTATAGTATAAGAGTCACTGGCTCACATTTCTGCTCCTTCACCACCATTCCTTTCCTCAGTCATCTTGTATTCACTTAAGCTCATGGGATACCAGGTTAATAGGGTGATGCAAATTAAAATTCTTCATTTAAAGCTGATCAGTTTTAACAGATCATTATCTGCCCACCAAAGATCATAAAAATATTTGCTCCATCACAAGTGGGAATGAGTGTAAAGACCAACTGGAAAAAAGGTGGGGAAAGAACCAAAACACCTTTAAAATTTGTAAAGTTAGAGCATTTTCCTCCTTGGATTCATTCCAAAACTTCCAGTTATTATCCCTTGTGCCCCATATATCTGCTTTCTGTATGCTTTTTAATCACTAATGAAAATGCCTCACTCAAATGCCTGTAATTCAGATTCATTGCATCAGACCAAGAAGCTTAATTCTCGTCAGTGAATCTCAACTCCACTGAAATTTCACTGAAGTCATTGCAGCTGTAAGAATGATGTGAGAGAAGAATTAAGCTCTGTCCTAAACTACTGATTTATTTACTGTGTACAAACTTTAAGGCATTTATTATTTATAGCTGCAGAGGTGGAAAATATCCACTTTCTGTTTATTTGGGGGGAAATTGGGATCATGTTATTTGCTTGATCAAATATAATCTGTGATTGCACTCAACAAATAATACAAGAGAGATAATTTAGAAGTTTTTTCTCGAAGTTTATTTAACATGAAGATGCTCATTCTCTTTGACCAGTGCTTCGCAAGCATTTTCCCTAATCTCATCTGATACCATTGATTTAATTGAGAAAAGTCACTCTAAAGTAATGACATTTTTCTTGCACGTTTTTGTAAAAAAAACCCAAATAATATAATTAAAACTATGCAAAGCAAAAGAAAAACAACAACAAAATCACCACAAAAGCAAACCAGTTTTGAATGCCCAGGCAGAACAAAGGCATGTGCCTGTCTGCAATAAAAATTTGGCACAGTTAACATACAGGCAGGTGACCCATAGATGATCTAATTTAAAAAAAAATTACATTATGAGGGACTGAGGTGGGAAGAAATAAAGGAAGGAGGGAAGGAAAGAATGAGGGGGATGTTTCTACTCCCAAAGGATTATTCATAACACCACTTTTGTCTCAATAGTTTTTTAAGATTTCTAGCTAAAAATGGGTCATGGGTTTAGTGGAACATGACTGAAGAGGATGTAAACAGTGCTGAAATCTATTTCTGTATCATTGTCACATTCTGTATCAATACCACGAATAAGAAAAAAAATCACCTTCATTTAAAGTGTTTGCAGCAAATTATGATATAAAGTGGGAAAGAACTCTGTGGACTCAGTGGGCAATGGATCAAGCCTCTAAGCCTGAAGCCACTGGTAGCTCTCTGACTTTACTCATCAACAAAGTTAGGTCTTTTGAATCCTCAGAGTTAATGCCAACAGTGGTTGCTGCTGTGCTGTCACCTGTACATGCCAGTAGCTCTTCTTGGAGGGAGAAGAAAGAATTCCTACTTAGATTAGATTAAAGATACCATGAAAAAGGAAGTGTTATGAACAGCTTCAAGATACACAAGCCTTTTTCTGCCTTTGTAAACTACAGGACTTTTGAATGGCATTACACAGTTGAATAGTAAGCCAGAACACAGACCTATTGGTTTTCTTTCTGTTCAAAGGCCTAAGAAAAGGTTTTCCCATGAAAACAGAAACACAAGAAAAGATGCAGACTGTTTTGTGTCATCTATAAATATAAGATTTGTCCTCCCATCTTCAATATGTTAGGAAAAAGGAAATGTGACCATTTTGTGAGCACAGATGCCAACATGATTTCTCTCTGTCAGAAAACTTATTTTTGTTATAATATGGGACTAAGGCAAACAGTCTAACCCACTGAAATCCAGGGTACAGCTGTCATCAAAGGACTGCAGGAAAAGAACAGCATGAAAATATTCTCTGACTTAAAGTAGGTCTTAAATGATAAGAAACAAGGAAACTCTTTTAATCATCTTATTGTGTTCAGTCTTTGCAATTAATCTCCCCAGAATCATGTCCAGTTATTGCTAAAAATGGTAATTATGCACAAGCATAAGTGGAGTGAATAATTTAGCAATGTTTAAAAGAAAAATAATTGAATTTTTCAAATTCAAAACTTCACTTTTATTTCAATTCCATTTCCAAGAATACAAATAATATAATATTTAAAAAACTAATTTTTTTTAGTAAGACTCCAACCGTAAATATACTATGTTGATCTGTGTAGGGCAAGAGTTGAAATCACTCTGAAGAATATGAAGAATATGAAAATCCCACTCTTTTAATTTTTTTGTTATTATGGCATCTTTATTAAGGGCAAGGTCTTAGTCCTTATGTATCTGAACAGGCCATGGAAGGGTTAACAAGATGTCGGTGCTTCTACAACGTACACATATTGTAGTCCTTGGCAGTTTGACACCCTTTCATGCTCTAGGACATATTGTACAGCAGATATACAGCAAAAGGGCAGACATATATACACAGAAAGCAATATACCCTTGGTCATTTTACTAAGTTGGTTGTTAACAATAGCAAGAGAGACCTGGAAGAAAAATGGTCCCATCAAATGATCATTTTCAGAAGCATTTCAGTGTGCAGTGACTAGTTCTCTGCCTGGATTCTGCCTGACTGCATGTACAGGATCAGGCAGTCACCATACATTCTGCTAACAAACACTGTGCAATCACTCAGGAAGATTACAGAAATGAAGAGAAACAAAAGCTTTTATAGAGATAGAAGAATCATGAAAAAATTCTCCGAAAGATAAAATATTTCCTTATTTTCTTCTTTTATTTATTTCTTCAATCTTGCTTTTAGTGATATTTCTTTCCTTTGAAAGAAATACTTTCTGAAATTGTTTTTCTGAAATTCCAGGAGAATTTGTGGATCTTTTTGACCATTAAAAGCTATTATTTCATTTAGCACTCTACTTTTAGCTGTATTCTACTTATAATGGAAGTTCTGAGAAGCCTTGACAAACACAGAGAAACAACTTCCCCATCTACAATCTGCATTTAATTGTTTGTCTTTATGCAATATTGAAAGCTTCATTAAAGCGCCAGATTTTGCTGTTGCCCACATTATGGAGGACTACAGTGATTCAATTGTTTTATCATGTAGTCACAGAATCACAGAATGAATCAGGGTGGAAGGTAGCACAGGGGATCATCTGGTCCCACCTCCCTGCTCAAGCAGGGTCATCCTGGAGCACATGGCACAGGATTGCAGATTGTTCTTGAATATCTCCAGTAAGGGAGACTCCACAATCTCTCTGGCCAATCTGTTCCGGTGTTCAGTCACCTGCACAGTAAATAAGTTGTTTCTCACATTCAAGTGGCATTTCCTCTTCCTCAGTTTCTGCTCATTATCTCTTGCTTGGCACCACCGAAAAGAGCCTGGAAACATCCTCCTGGCGCCCTGCCTTCAGATACTCATAAATATGGATGATCCAAACTGTGGTGGCCATGAAGCAACACTAATAACATTTTTAGTATTTCTTCTCTCTCTCATCCCAGGAAGACTAACCTCTTGCAACGCAGTGTAAATTTTGCTTCTAGTAATCTTGTTCTTCTTACTGGGGATTATTTCTTATGGTACAAGTGACCATTGAAGTTACTTGCCTACATACATACAGTCTGAACAGAGAAGGCATAAACAAATATTCATTAATAGACAACACTATACTAAGTTCGTTGTTAGTATTTAGGTTATAAGGATTGAATTTTCAGGTGTTTACCTTACCATTTAACTTGAAACTTCCACAACACAGAGTGCAGCACATGAAGTACTGTCCCTGGCCTCATTACATAAAGCGAAATACGCGTTTAGGGCACAATGTAGCTAAAATACTTTAGAAAACTTCTTTAGGATGAAATGGATTGCACCTTGGAAGCACCTTCACTGAGTGGAAGAGAAGTCTATGGAGACTAACTGGAGTGCCAGTCTTTGCTGTCTAAAAGAGGTCATGTAGATCCCACCACTGATATCTAAAAAAATAGCTGTGTAATCTAAAGTAATGTATCAACCCAAAAGCCGCCTGTTTTATATCAATCTGAGGGTGAAGTGATGTGCTTTCTGGAGATGCTATGGTCTTTTTATTGATTTTCAACTCAAATAACTTCATCCCTCTAAAAAAAACAAAAAAACTTACCCAGTATATAGAATTTTCTGCCACTTTATAGTCTCAAAATAGGGATTCCCAAAGATGATTCAGCCCACACTAAATATCTCAGTACTTCAAGAGGTAGGATAAGTAAAGTTCTATTTGTGACACTCTCTTCATATGCTTTAGATGAATTGCCAAAGTTATGCTGAAAATGAATCCCAAATTTTAGATGACTGTAATTATGTATTATATATATATACGTATGTATAACTATATATATAGTGACCTAAGTACACAAGTTCCACAAAAATAAAACTGTTCCTAATTGAGTTCAGGATTTTCATTAAGGCTTTGATGAGAAAGATAATTTTTAGACCACCCTTTTCGTGGCTTATTATTCAGGCTGATCATTAACCATTTCAGTGAATTGTGTTCCAACTTTACACTACTTTCAGATTTGATCAAGGCTCCTAGTACTTCCCTGGTCTTTTAGAACAAATCAAACAGCCATAATTTTTATATTGTATGTACTATAGAATAAGAATGTGCATACAACTACATGCTTTTAAGCCCTGCAAAAAATTTCTTTCCTACCAGTACTCACACAGTCATGCTGTTACACTGATCATCCTAATAATGGTGACAACATCCAAACATTGTGCACATTATATCCTTCCCATGGAAATGATTCAGCACATGTAATTTGGCATGTTCTCAGAGCAGTGATTAGCCCACTCAAGAGCGTTATTAGAAACGTGAAAACAGAGTCATCCATCATGCCAAGTGGATCATGTTTACAACAGTCTCTAAACAGCTGGGCCTGGGACAGGAGGTTAAACAGGTTCTACTTTTGATTTCTGCTATCTTCTTGTCATGCTACTCTGTCTGATCAAACAGTGCATACTGGTTTAATTTCAAATTTTAATTCTGTAATTCCCCCATATTTCTTCAGAAATCTCAGGTAGGCTGCTTCAAAAACTTGCTTTCCCAGAAATGCAGCTCTTTTCTCTTCTGTCTGTATCTATTATTAATAAATTTATGCTGTTAATATGTAGTGCATTATTGATGAACTCATTTTCCTATACTGCATAGTTTACGTATTCTATACTGATATTGCTTATGTATGTATGGAATCTTCTAATTTTGTTCAATTTACCTGTTTTGGGATTTATATTTGTGCTGAATCCTGACTTGGAACCAGAACTGTAACCGGTATTACTACATTTCAGAACACCTAGTGTAGCGGTGACCCAGTCAGTGGCTGTGGTCACAGGAAACAATGGACAATCTGCCACACCTGCCTTCTGCAGGTGAGTTAATGAAGAAGCAAGATGCTCAAACTATTCCCCTCGGAGCAGTGAATCTGAGGGGGATAGGGAAGACAGGCATTGATAGTTTCCCGCCGCTCATAAGTGCCAGTCAAGTTCCATCTCCTGCCCTGTCCCTTCACAGTTATTTAATATTCATCAGTTGCTTGAAAATTCTGTTATCATGTTCTGTTGATTGGTTATATTAATGTATTCCACCCCTTTGTTTCCCCATTGGATGTTCCCTGATCACATCTTGTTTCCCTATTGGTTTGTTCCCCTGTTTCTCCCCTTAGACTGCCCCTTTTTTCTCGCCCCTTTTAAACCCCTGCACACCCTCAGATCTCGGCTCTTTGTGGCATCCCCTTCAGGAACTAATAAACCTGGAATTATTGCTACAAAGAGTCCTTCCCGCTTCTTTGCCGCCGAGCTGCCACTTGTTACAACTTGTTGCTGTAAGCTCCCTTGGATGAGCTGCGCCTGTTCGAGCCATTGCTAGGAGACCAGAACCTGCATGCCCTGAAGGCTGCAGGGGTCCAGCCGAGAGCCGAGCACAGAGGGTCGCACTCAAGCCACCGGGCTGCTTGAAACCGTCAGTGACCGGCAGCGACAACCTAGACCGAAAATACACTAGTGCAGGTACATGTTAGGCAGCATCTGCATTAGCAAATGACATAGGGCAGTAGTTGTGTACTGTCTGTGGAATGAGTTAGTTGTGGCAAAGACTTGAGATCCATCCCACATATGTTCTATGGCAGGGAGATTATTGCAGACTAGCTCTCATATGGCTAATATCAGGGGAATGTCCATTTGTGTCTGGGGTGTATTAACTTGATCCATATCTCCACCACATTTTCCAGTTTAGGTTCAGATGAAAAAAACCCAAAACACTCCATACACTCTGAGATCGTTCCACAATAAATAGAGCTGAATGGACAACATCCTAATCTAAAATACTGGTAAAGAACTAGAGTGTCATAGACTCTCATAAGCTACTATTTATTTTAGCATTTTTGTTAATTTTAATAGTGGAAGTGAAAGTTATTTTAAAAGTACTTCATGTACTACTTCAAAAGAACCACATCAATATTTGTTCTATAAATGACTGCAAAGGCACTACCAATACATTTTGAAATAATTTTAATGTTGTGTGGTCAGTCAAGATGTTTCAAAACCCACATAGATTCTTGCAAGAGTCACTTAAAGATTGTTTCAAAATTCTCCCTGTGGCAAAATCATCTTTATGGACATTTGAATCTTATTACAGTTCATGCATCTAAGTATCTCAAAGGGGAACACAAATGGTATCAGATTAGTATTAAGAATCAGCAGTGATCTTACTGGTCAAGAAGAGTATCATCAGAGATATAAGCAATAGGTATTTTATTTTTGCAAGGTTTGTGTCTATATGAATTAACCTATAGAGTTCTGAGCATATGCTATATCATTTCAGGCTCTCAGCAAAACTTTTTCAGCAAAAATTTACATATGTATTCCCCTCTACATTTCTGAATGTAGCCACAAGGCTACTTTAGATAATTTATATCACTGCTATTTAATGCATCCTGATATATATTGTTCCCTTTCATTTTCTAGTATGCTTTGTTCAAGATAGCTCAATAGATTATTTCTTGGAAAATACGCTATAATCAAAACAGAACAAAGTCTTTTAGTTGTAGTTGAATAAAGTTTCCCTAATATAGCTAGCATCCAGCATTCATCACAAAGGAAAAATGTAACTGACTACACTGAAAAGCAGACTCCAGTTTTAGGCTGTATGCAGAAAATTGAGGGAGTTCAGACAGTGTAAAAAAAGAGAATGCGATACAGCTCCTGGTAACCTTCTTCACCACCTACAGAACCCTCACCACCACCAATGTAGTGAGCTGGTAATGCAATAGGGTAAGTCTGAGAGAAGCTGAAATAAGAACCAGTGCAATATTTTGAATTTTGTGATCAAAGCAGACTACATGTAAATGACAAAATGGACCAAATTTCCAGAAAGTATTTCAGGGAGCTACTGTTTTAATTTGGTACACTGTAACATCAGAGTGAACACTGAGAATCCTTTAATGAATAAAAATGTCAAACCTTTTACCATTTCATTCTATCTTCCCTGTGCATGGGAGTTATAAACTGTGCTGCTGTAAAAGTGGATGATTCACAATAAACCTGTGACAAGTTTCATCAGAACAATCATAAGGAACCATGTGTTGTGTATAAAGTAACCTCAGATTGATTTGGTGCAAACCCACAAGTACATTTTCACATACTTGGATAGTAAGATTCGATGCTTTGAGAATCTGTACTACAGTGTGTCTTGATTTTCTACAAGTTAACCCTATTCAGACAATATTATTCAAGGAACACACACCCCTATCAACAGCATTAGATATTTAACATCAGTTCAAGACTTAAAATTCTTTTATGCCACAAAGCTATGCAATTTGCAGTCTTAAAAGGAATATTCATTTATTACTGCAGCCAAGAGCTTGCACACACCGTTTTAATCAAGTCAGAGCATGGTAGTTTGTGTAAAAAAAGGATGTGTTAAATGTGCATGCATGTGCACGTGTTCATCTGTACTTTATCTATACATACAGTTGCAATTTGAGTAAAATTTGTACTGTATACAGTCACTGAGAACAGAACAAGGCATCATGTAAAAGTTAGGGAAAAAATGAATTAGAGACTTTTATACATGGAATTGCTGCCTCTTTACTGAGCCTTTTTTATGATATACACCGACAAGAGAAATATCCTTGAGGCAAAAAATATACTGAGAAGGAAGGCAAACCATGAAGACTAGAGATGAACAAAGAAATTTTCTCCAGATTCATGCCCCTCAAACATCTGAACAATCGGTTTAAACAGTGATTTAAGGCCAAGTGTCTCCAATGCTTGAAAATATAAGAAAACAGATAAGCAGTACTTCGATGCCACAAAACTGTGAAAGCTAAGTTTAAAACTAGGTTTGCTTTGTAATCATAGAATAATTTAGGTTAGAAAGGACTTTTATAATCATCAAGTCCAACTGTTAGCCCAGTGCTGCCAAGTCCATAACTAAACCATTTCCTTAAGCACAAAAACCCCTCCAAAAAAACTTAGTCTGTTTTGTATGCTTGCATTCTATGATCAATCTAGAAGAGGACACTGGTTTATCATTAGTTTTTCTCTGTCTGGTTTAGGAAAAAAAAAAAAAAAATGACCTGGTAAAGATTGATGAGATAGGTATGCTGTACAAGCTCAGTTAAATTCAAGTCTCAGCATGATACTAGTCCAGGATTTGAGATCAGATTTTCAGAGGCTTTGGACAAGATTTAGCTCCTAAAGTGGGGTAGGCACCAGAGGAGCTTGTGAGCTGCCTGTAAGACCAGGTCAAATAGGACATGATGAGGCAGGGTTAGCATGATCAATAGCAACAACCTCTACATTGAGGACTGAGGCTAACAGGTGCTTCTGTACTGGGTTTAAAGCCAGATAGGACGTGATTTGACCAAGACTGTAACATTTTTAATACTGTGGGAAATTTGCACTAAAGTGTCTTCATCTGTAAAGAATAAAATTTAAGGATTGCAAAGCCTATAGACAGGTTTCTGTCAAAATAAGTCATAGTTTAAATAAGATCTTGAAGAGTTCAGAAATTATAACCCGAATATTAAAAATGCATGAAATCAAATCTTTCCTGCTCTTGTCACAGGGATTATTAAAAAGATGAAATTTGAATCTTTTATTTTCTTTTGATTGTCTGTTTTTCCATTTTGGCCAGAGACAGTTGGATGGATGGTTGGATGGTTGAATGACTGGACGGTTGGATGGTCAGAAGGAGGGAGGAAGGGAGGGAGAAAGAGAGGGAGGGAGAGAGTGAAGGAGGAAAGGAGGGAGGGAGGGAGTGAGGGAGTGAGGGAGTGAGGGAGTGAGGGAGGGAGGCAGGAAGGAAGGAAGGAAGGAAGGAAG